>BGZK01001207.1:0-189981 GCA_005406025.1 Eumeta japonica
CTCACTAATCTCCTTATATAAAAAAGTATAAAACAATAAAAACATTTCCAAAGAATATTTGTAATTCGAAATAATAGTACTATTTTTGTTATGATTACAAAATAACATTTTCAATTTCTTACTAGAAAAGGAAGATTACTTTGAGAAATGATTATATGGCGATCTTTTTAAATAAACCAATATTTAATTTGGAAAACCCTTGAGGTCATTAAGTTATGTAAGGTCTAAGAATATTATTGCAACTTTTCATGGGAGAGTTCAGTTTTCTTATGATTGCTTGTACAAGAGCCTAAAATCATCAAAAAATTATCTGTTTAATATTTGAATATCCTCGTTGAAGAAAATTTATTTATTCTTTAGAATTTGTAAAATTCGATTTCCAAGGCCAGCAACAGATACATTTTATATACTAATACACCATCTGTTTTTTAGTGTTACTTTCTTAAATTTGTTCTAATGTTGACTAGTCCCATACTCTTATGGACATAGTTGTTATTCTTGTTCACGAAGTACGCAGTTGCATAGAAAAAAATATTTTATGCTAAAATACATCAGGTGCAATCATCAGACTATTAGAATACGCTCCTGAATATAAGATCTTTGGAGAGTACCACCGGTTCCATGGTGGGTAATACATTGGTGAATGCAATAAAATATGAAATGTGATACATCCAAGCCAATTGTACCTGGATCGCCGCTGCATATCACGATTTTCTGGCCATTTTAGAAATGTGGTCATAAGTTTGCTAATTTGTTATCGATTAGGTCCAGTAATAAATTCCGATTTTATGAATGAATTTTCTTGAAGTCTCTGGAACAATAACTGGACTCATTTTTTTTCATGCCAAAGATTAGGCCAGAAGTGAGGAATGCTTCATAATGTTCATTTATTTTCTGTCTGTGCAGAAGAACAAGAAGGACGCCTTAAATTTCGACGCTGAGTTTACCAAGGAGGAGCCGGTGCTAACGCCGGTGCCGTTGGACGTCGTGCGAACCATCAACCAGGTCAGTTCGAGTTTGCCTCCATTGTATCCTACTGTTTAAGTTACGGTGGATTTGTCTAATTCGTTGCTCGTATATAAATTTATTGTGTATTGGAAATGAAAAAATATTTCATTCTAACTAATAATCATAACCCCCAACAAAATGTGAAAAAGTTAAAGATTGTCTTTGGCTTTGACAGTCAGTAAAATATTACTGTTGTTCAATATTTTTAAATACTTTTTAGGACCACCAATATTTTTTTGGCTATCAATATTTTATTATTTTTTTCACAATCAGTGGGGGGTTGGTCACTCTTAGACTGATGTAAAAGGGCGTCTTGCTAAATTGGATGTCATCATATTGTAGTCTCATAACTGCAATAGCGTATTCTGCTATGCAGTCGTAATACTAGTTAAGGTCAGAGGACTAACGGAGATTCACATGGGTTTGCCACTTGCCTGTTTCTCACCAGTACTAGTGTCAGTGGAGACATGTATGATTGGATTTATTGATGTGGGTATTAGTTGATGAGTATTGATCCTGTACGTACACTCCAGCTTAATCTACTTTTAATTGCAACATGTCTACTAAAAAGACATGTACTTTCGAGACCTGGCATCAACTTGTTACCCCATTTATCCATAAATACCACTTGTTCACGGTACCAGAAAAATTGTGAGAAAATCCTTTGAGCTTAACTTAAACCTCTTACATGTTAAAATTATATATAACTCACAACCTGTTACATTGCAATGTAATTGCAAAATTTTTGGATATACATTGAGTTCACCATCTTTGGCTGTCCCATATTGGGAATGGTGTGATATTATACATAAAAAAATAAGATTGATCTTAAAGTATATATTTTGAGATATTAACAATTAAAGTATAATTTAGTGTTTTGAAACATGAATAACAAAGTTAAACAGCAGATCTTGGCAAAATTTTATGCTCGATCAGGTGCTCTATTTCACATCGAATAATTTATTACATGAAAACCAGTTCAGTTTTAAAAAAGGAAGCTCGATGACAGACGGATAGTTGTTTCTGAAACATGTTTATGGTGCATGGGGAAACTCGAAAGATGCTATAGACATGTTTTGTGACATTCAGAGGCTTTTGATTGTGTCGATTATGAAATTTTATTATGTGAATTGTAAAATTATGTAGTAAATGGTGAAGCCAAGAAATTAATGAATCATATTCAAGAAACCAGATATAAATAGTATCAAATCAAGGATGATTTATAAAAATGGGAGTTTCACCAATGCCTATTCCTTGGTGTGTTTTTTATTTCTAATAGTCATTACTATATCAAATTTAATAGACAATTAACTGATATTGTGTTATTTACGTATGACGTTTTTTGTATTTAAAGTTGACGGACAAGCAACAGAACTTCCTGATATTAACCACATACTTTCCAGCTCCTCAAATTGGTTCAGTGCAACTTTTCTTAGTATTCAGTGATTTATCACTGAATATCACTGAATACTAAATAAACAAAATGTGTAAAACCATATTAGCTAACATTCAACAAGTTGACGTTACTCTGCGACTTGGGATACTGTGCTCGATTCTGTGGGTGAAACCATATTTTGGGCGTCGTCTTGGACTCTATTCTGCATCTGGGGTCACTGTACATTATGAGACTGGAATGAAAAAAACGGCGAAACTTGTGTATTTCTATTAATTCCATAGTGTTATGATTTATGGAGTATTATAGTCTACAAGCCCATGAATAAATAAATTGTGAGATTTTTTTAATCGTTGTTCCACTAATGGTAAAATCACGTGTTTTACTATATTAGGAGAAAATCTATATCTTGAAAAAAATTCTTCCGAGCTGTACCTGTGTAAAAGGGTCTGCAAATTCGCGTAAATATCGTCTAGGACCAGACCGCGGCATGACTCGCCTTAAGTACTCGATAAAATCGATATAATTCTGAAAATCTTCAACAGAATTGAGAGACCAATCAATCGATGGTTATGCGTAATTATGATAATTTAAAAATCAACAGTCACAAAATTTTGAGGTTAACTGTCAAATCAAAATTAAGGGATCATTAACAAAGTTAAGTGACCAATATTGTCTTATAAAGTGAATTGTCCTTAAGGTAATTTAAGGGACACTTAACTGACTCTGGAAGTGACAGTTCGTTAAACCAGTACTAAGGAGCCACTAAGGAGGATTAAAATTTAAGTAATGTCTCTGAGTGCGGCAGTAAGTTATCAGGAGAACCATTACTTGGTCATTGCCATAGAAAACTCATTTATTTCTTTAAAACTTCACAAGCAGGTTTTATTTAATAGGTTCGACAGCTATGGGAAGGCTACATATAATAATCCCGTCGTTCACCTTTTCAATGGTAAATCATTCAGTATATGCCTCATGTACTAAAGCACTGGAATCCTCATAAAAGATTTTAGTGCTCAAATCAGATGGTTGCTCACCCACTGTGCCTGCCAATGTCAATCAAAACTAAGTCAATTTAACATTGATAGAAACAACTCATCAGTTGTTTAGGAAATATTTTTTTTATGATGATAAACATTTTTGAGAAAGTAAAGGATTCTATTAGTTAGTAAATTACCAATAAAATGATTGTATGTAGGGTGCACTGAAAATTTCTGGAATGAATCAGAAAAAAATTACTAGGAATGATCGAAAATGAATTCATTGCACCAAGTGATGCGGTCTGTTTTTTGAGCCTCAGTGAAATTGTGTGGGATCCACCACGAGCACAGCGTGTTCATACCCAAATGTTTGATTGTATCTGACTCATGTCTATGCCTAGGGATGCCCGAACCTCGCGGTAGGTCACACACCTATTTGTTTCGATCATACGGCGCACAGCATCGATGTTTTTGTTGTTCAGAGCGGGCGACCATCACGAAATTCGCGACCGCGCTTGAATTATCCAAACAAGTTCTAAATAGTGGTCTTACATGGTGCTGCATTGCCAAAAGCAGTTTGAAGCTCAGCGAGACTGCTGACCTGTCAAATTACATTTAAATCGTAGTAAATTATACTACAAAACTAAGTCTACACTAATGAAGACACACAATGTTTAAAATTTGCTACAATGTAAAAATAATTGACAGTTAGATAAAACAAACTGTATTTTATACCTAGTCCCATTTTTAAACATAGTAGTTAAAAATATATCGTTTATGAAAGTGGCCAGTTTCAGAAGCTTATAGTGCGCTTCATGCAACAGATAAAAAAAATTGGACAAACTCCCCAAAATACATGTATTTATGGTGTCATCCAGTTCAGAGAAGGGATATATGCAGCAGTGTAGTTTTAGTAAGTTTAAGATTATACTTCATGTCTGTTAATAATGATATCATTTTTTCTCATTTGTTCAATTTCGGGAATGTGAAAAATATATTATTTTATGCACTGAAAGTTGCGATATTATCATATGGTGTCAAAGATCATAAATAAAAAGAGCAAGAATCCTCTTTGTGAATTAAAATTTAATATTTCTAATTTAGAATAAATATTTTTTCTTCATGAAATGTTAATATTTGTTTCAAAAAAGGTTTTTTTTATGCATTTAGCCATGAAATGAATTAATTTAAAGCACATCCTTCCTATTGCTATATAATATGCATGTACTCAATACTTTGAAATGTTACAGGAGGAGTTTCGCGGCTTCTCGTTCGTGAATAGAGACTTCAACCCGGCGCCTGCGCTAGACCGCACACCGGTCGCTTAAGCGTTCTTCGCGATACGAGTCCCTGCCTCTCGTCTCACACCACAAGTTTTGACTCAAATACTGCTGATTTTGACGATATCATGGATATACATTCGCGAGAAGATAGAATATTCGGCCGTGTCCAGCGCCGTAGCTGTCTCCGCCCGCCGAAGCACCACAGACTCACAGCTACGGTCACGATTACGGCCGTGTGTGATTTCTTCTCTGCATATTTATGATCGTGCCATAATTGTTTTGAACCTCACCGAAGGTTTAAGGGTATTTATTTGTACTTTCAAAATTTATACGTACGTTTACGACTCGAAGATGGTGCGAGTCGCTGCCGCGGCGCGCCCTCTGTCGTACGGGTACAATGCCAATGAGTGTCTAGTCAGTCGAATGTATTATAAAGCTCGGCCACCGGCCAGCGGCGGCGCCACTGCGACCGGACGACCGAGCGTGCGGCTCTGCGGCGGCGAGCGTCGCAGTCGCTGATACTTTCTCGCCCGATGAAACTACCTTACGGTTAAGCTCCGTACCTCGGCCCGTATTCGATCGGGTCACTTTCGATAATTATCTCCCATGCATTTGTATCGTTAAATATGATCGAATCTATTTCGAAGCGTTTACACGGATCGAATAATCCCCGTCCGGTCTCGGCCAGATTCCGACCCGCAATGCTTACCGAGGAGCGAGACCTGCGTTTGTACAATGATGCCAAATAAACTATACAAGGAAATTTAATTTATATAATGAGAGATGTAATATTACTAATTGATTTCTTATGAATCGCTGTCCATGTACGAGAGCAGCAGTCGGAGTACGCCTGGCGGCGCGCCGGCGCCGGGCGGCAGTCGAGGACCCGGCTTAGCGCCGCCGGCGGCAGCCGTGAGCCCGGCTTAGCGCCGCCGGCGGCGGTCCCTCGGCGGTCGCGCGCGGCTCGCACTCTCGTCTATAGCCGTCGCGCGTGATGTTGAAAACGATCTTCGTTACGGTGCAATATATTTTTCATTGAGATTATATAATATCTTATATTTATTATATATAGAGCAGAAAGAGGGTAGATTAATTATTGATCGTGTAAATAGGTAACCGATCTACACATTTAAAACGCAAAGTTGCACGCGTCTGCGATGGCGGCGCCGCCGGTTTTCAGGACTTTGAATGAATGCAAAGATTCAGGCTCGGTCAGGTCGCGTGGCATATCGACATATTATGATTATTATGGCGATCGGCCACGGCGTCCCGGCGGCGCCACCCTGTGGGAGCGCGGGCGTGGAGTAACTAAGTAAACCCCATTCGCATTAGCGGCGTCGAGTATTTAGCCACGTCCGTAAGCGCGCGTCTGTATATGTATGTATGAGTGTGTGTGCGTGCGAGTACCGGTAATCGCCCGCCGGCCGGCCACGAAGAAAATGAATTGCGAGCGCCGCTATACGTCTGTATGACCGGTGTATTTATATTTTTTGTATGTTTGTTATTTTCCTTCGATTTGGTGGATCAAAAATCGAGATACCATCGGCAAATTCGTGGTAGCCGCGTACTGACCCCGAAAAAGTTAAAATATATACTTTTGTTATTTTCGAGAAATTGCCATTATCATAAGTTTTAGGTTGGTCATATGTGCTACAAGCAGACCTGTTCATGGACATAGCTAACTCTCGAAAAGAATGAATGGAACATGAGGCCAGTCAACAGTGAGGTGATTAAATGTTGGAATTATTAAGTACGATCGGGGACGCGTAGCGAATATGAGAGATCAGTGATCTCATCGTGTTAGAATCATCAGTTTCATGAGATTGTCGATGGTACTTTTAAATTTTTATCAGTCAATGGCCGTTAAACGGCTGGAAGTGCTTATTATCATGTAGATTTTTAGTTTACCACGCACGTTTCTAGTCCTACTGTTGTGTTGCAAAACTGCATTTTTTTGTTGAATACTCAGTTGTATTATTTTATATTTTACAGTATTGAATACTATTCATAGTTAACATATTTTATTTTTACTTAAGTGAGTTTTTGTATTTGATGCATAATTATTTGTTGTAATATGGATTGATGGATGGTTTTTATAATGCTATATTTAGTGGTGGATTTATTTTGGTACTGAATGTACATTTCTTTTATCTCCGAATGTTTATTGTCAATGAGTGTCAAGTAATCATTTAGATCTGTACATCTAAGCTTCAATATCATTCATTGTTTCCTCACTGAATCTCTGGTTCATTGGAATATAGCGATGTTAAGAGTCATTCTTAATAGAGAATTATACACATCTCACTTTGTAAAATTTTAGAGGTTATTATTGCGTTTTAGGTTAATTATTACGCTTTGCAGGAAACAGCAACAATCATGTGCTCCGATTGTGGGTAACACGTTTAGTAGATCACCACATACAGTCCGTTGTTCCCTGCTGAGTCGCTTTTGACTATTCGATCTTTCTCGTGCAGTATTGTGAATGTATTGATTTAGATTAATTGATTGTTAGCATAATCTTATACCAAAGCTCTTAAGTTTACCTCCGCCGTCACTTGCGCCGTTTAATTGAATGTTTAGCTTAATTTTAGCGCTTAGTTTAGCCGCCGGTCACGGCCGCGCGGACGCCTGACGAGCGCCGCAGCCGGTGATCGGACGAGGTTTGGCGCCGAGTCACCGCATTTTTGTACACGAAAATACGCTAATCGGAAATCAAATCTCAACCGTCTGGGTCGAAAGTTAATAATATAGTAAAATTTGACCGTCGTCGATTCGTATGCCGCCCAGATACGAGTCGTCGTGGGTCAGCTAGTGGCGCTAGGGCGTCGGTGCCGCCCTGCAGCATGGTCACGCTCTGAAGCTATACTCCTGCCTGAGTATAGCTTCAGGAGACCTATACTCCTGTGAGGGATCGACGCATTGCTTTTGTTTTTATTAACTTCGACGCCAGAGGACGTGGGAGGTCGTACGTGCAGAGTATTCTCCGAACTCTGTGTCCGAGTGCCGTAGCTCTAGTCGTTCGCGTTCTTCGAGCAGCGGAGAGTGTATAGGGCGCCGGCATCAAAGCACAAATTTAATGCTTTATGTAGTCATTAGTGTATAATAATGTTATGATGGGAATGTTTATATAAATATTATATATATACATATGTATGAAGGTTCATCCTGTTGCGTCACTATATCGGCGTTCCTTCAGTTCCTCGAGTCGACGCCGGGAGGTCGAGATCGCTCTTCGTCAGCTGCAGGTTGTCGTGTCGAGGTCCGTCCTCGTCCGGCGCGGTGCCGGCACTGCACTTACACCGCACCGTGTGCGCACGATCGCGAGACGAAGCGCGACCTGCGTCCGATTATGTTTTTCTTGGGGTCAAGTATTTGCCGGTCGATGTATTTATTTAGTATAAAGTGGCAATTAAAGCTCTTTGCTACTTTTTACCATTAGAAAGAGGCTGAATATATGTGTTTGCAAATTTATTTTTCTTGTGTATAATGTTGGTAGTATTAGGTATTACATTTGTATATACAAATTTTTACATTCAACAAAAGTATAAAAAAAAGTTAAAAATCGAGATTATTTTATGAATAAGATATTAAAAAATCAATGTTCAGCTTTTTTGCAGCTTTACAAAGTATATTTTGGTGTTTTAGCTAATTCACCTTTGATTAAAAAATAAGTTAACCTCTAATACATAATGCTAAGACAAAATACATAATTCCTTTCAGTTCAAGAACTTGTGCTCCAGTAATAAATTGTTTTATTCTTTTTTTAAAAAAAACGTCTAAAGCTTATGAATTATAACAGTTTTACTTTTTGAATTATTTTGCATTTAACTAAATCGAAATTGTTATAATCACATTATTAAAATATTTATTAAGCTCCATAATTATCTCAAGAAAGGAAGGAAAAACTGCTCAAAGACGCCACGTTAATGAGTTAATGAGCCACTGGAAATATTCCCTAAAACCTGGCCAGTTCACATATTTCATAAAAAAGAATCGTGTAAATTGGACCAGTGGTTTTCCTTTTTATTTATTTTCGAGGGGCAACCGAGTTCGCGAGCCTACAGGGAGTAGGTGGTTATCACCGTGCATCCATGTACTCTCGCAACTCTCGTATAACCAGAGGAGATACCAGTGCGTTGCTGGCTACTTGGATAGTAATAGGATATCTGATGGAGGGGGCTACATGGAAGGGACGTGGGTCACCAGAACTCACTGGACTAATTATAACAGCGGAGGCTGTTACTTCACATCTGTATTCTGTGAGTGTGTAATGTTCAATGCTTTTGTTTAATTAACTTTGGAATTTAATAAAAAAGTTAAGAGTGTGGTCATAACAACTTTATATCGTATGAATGCAAAAATCAAATATTAAAAAAAAAATTAAATTAGTACTTAAAGTGTGACAAAAGCATTTTGTTTCAGAGGTTGTGTTGGTAGTTTATTTTTTAATATCCAGTGTGTTAGAAAAAATATTAAACTTTTTGTGAAATATTTATAACAAAATGGCTTTTTTTTTATGTTTTGTATAAAATCAGTTGCAAGTTTACTCTTATTGTTTGATCATTTTCGATCTGGAAACAATGAGTGTCGTGTCGTGTACTTACTAGGTTAGTTGACTTTTGAAGCGGTGTTAACATGCGCCGAGCCCTTGTTCACTAACACATTACCGTCGTTAGCGACGGCCGACAGCGCCCGCGCCGCGCCCGTTTTCGTTTTCGCCCGGTCGCTTATGCCGGACGTCCACGAACAGTTAGCGTTAGACTCTTTCGGGATGTCAAATCGATTTTCTGATCGACACTAGTAACAAATTAGACGCATCATAGATAAATACATAACTTGGGGAAAGATATTAGTTAGCGCTTGTTTGAACACAGTGTATATAGCGTTGGCATAGAACATAGGTAATTTGGTACTAAAATATGTTTAATCCTATGTTATATCAAAGAAGTGTTTAGTTGTGTGAAACTAGTCTTACTTTTAAAAAAAACTACCACAAATTAGTTTTGGAAGAATTTATGGTGATGTATATTATAAATTACAAGCAATTAGCACTTAACAATTGTCATGTGTATTTATGCCCCACTGTTGCCAACATTGAATATTTAAGTAAACATGTTGCTTATTCATAGTAGGCAAAAGAATTTTTTTTAATAAAATACCGAGAGCGCATTAAGGAATTTTGAGAAATGTCAACAGCCACTTTTGGAAATTATGATCTGGAAAGTTCTTCTTTCATTGATTTTGAATTGAAATTTGTATCAGCAACAAACCAGTACCTGGGACCAAAGCGATCGCATGCATCGAAGTTGTTTGTTAGGCATTTCAGCTTTTTGAGAAATCATTTTATCTTATCAAGAAATCATTTTAATTTATTGAGAAATCATGTATGCAGTAGAATGTTTACTCAACTACAGGTAGAAAGCGTTACGGTTAAGGATGATAGCCGTCAACAATTCTTTGAAGCCATAGAATGTACTGAAATGGCAATATTTGGATTTGTAAATGTTCTATGTTAGTTTTTGTTCACTCAGTCATTGTTCAGATTTCAAAATTTTTATTCCAAAACTAAATTAAAAACTTGCAAGTAGTCTTAGTGCACCATAAAAAGCGATTTGCTAATACATAGTTTTTCATTTGAATCAACAGGCAATTTAATACATCGCCATAACCCAAATGTGTATCAGCTCGTCACTAATAACTGTTTATGGAATATACATCGAATTCGAACGGAATAGCAACTTCAACACCAGAGATAATGTTTTTGAAAACATTTTCTAATGTTACATGTATGAAATTGCCTTAAGAAGTGGTGGGATTTCCACTGGGATTCTGATTCCCACGTCGTTATCTTTGGTCCCGCCGAGTGATTTATGGTTTAGCAGTGAGCTACGTGAAGTGTTTCTAAGTAAAAGATGGATCTGTGAATTTTACCTTTCATTGAAATATTTTTATAGCGCTGTTGAAAATCATATGCTTTAAATTGTTAGTTTTACCATTGTTCATGTATAAAGTATTGTTTGTTCTTGACATACTAATACTATTGATTAAGACAAGGTCATTGAGTAATTGTCATTCTTGTTGAAAACAACAAAGTTTTGAGTTTTTTAAAGTTTTGTCAGTTATTTAAAGAATAATTTAGATGACTTAAATTCAAATCACACATGCATATGCAAGGAAGAGATAAAAGTTGATTCTTTTCGGAAGCCGATGGCGCTCGCAGTGGCCGGGGCCGCGCGCGGCGCCGGCTGGGGCGTTGTTCTCATTAGTTCGGATCGAGTCGGGGTGATATTTTTTCGTTATCTTTATATCTTCGAAATGCCCAGTGAGCGTCGTTCAAACGCGCCGTTGTTAAGTATAGTTGATTTTTTTAATATGGTATATTTATCTGTTGGCACAGAAAATCCTGTCTTACTCGATGTTCGCCTTTGCGCCTGTAGATGATGAAGTCGTGGACGGCTTCGGCCTGTCGGCGACGGCGTTTTGGTGCGTTGTCGTGTTTGGTAACAGGTTGTGGTTTTTGATCCTGATGTTTACGGGCTTTAGCTCTTTTTATACGAGTACTTTTATTTCTCGATGTGTAACATATGAGATTAAGTTTTATGAAAGCATAGCTTTAACCGGCCGCCTTACAACAACACAAGTATTTTTTAGTTTAATGAATCTACTTAACTCTATCATATTATAATACAGTATATACTTACATTTTTTTTTGTCTGAAAGTTATACTTTTTTACACTTACCTATGTTAATAAAATATTTTTAATTTATAGTAGAGATATGTTGTCTGACTATCCTCAAGTATCAAATGATTCTGAATCATGGTGTTTTTGTATAATAAATTTTAAATAGGTAAAAATGTCTGAACGCACAGTGCATTTGATTATAATATAACTGTTGTAGTTGTTTTTGAATGTAAATTAAGCGAAAGTTAGAAAATTTAGTTATGAATATTGTTATGATAATTTACGTCGCGGTGCCGATATTTCGTGTATAGTTGTTGTTTGCTGTTGTTTTTTCCTTTAAGGAATCCGATGTTTTTATTCTTTGAAAGTTTCAAATAATATATTATTAATGTTATATGTTATCATTTAATATCGTGTCGGGTGAAATAATGACGAGCACGGGACGGGCAGCGGTACAGTTTTTGTTGTCAGACCAAAGGTTGTTGAAGGAGTGTCCTTTATTAATATTGACATTGTTAAGAAACTGTGCTGGAAAGTGTTCATTTATGAGGCAGTTTGTAGTCTTACCTTTATTTTTATTATAGCGCGGAAAAACAAAAAAAAATTGTGTCAACAATTAATCAAGTTAAGTGGATCGAGTAATATTTTTTAAATAGTTTTGTTTTTAATCATAGTTTTTGATTCGGATTCAAAAATTAACGTTCTATATGCTTCAAATATGTTTTGCAAACAGATATTTATTTGATAGTGAGGTCACCGTGCTCGTCATTGAGCGCCTCCCCTTCGGGCCACCGGCGTCGCGAGCGCTGCCGTCGCAGCCAGCGACTGCTTCCTGTGCACGCTCTATATTGTTCCGAGTGTTGTAATAGTTTTGTAATATGTTTCTGTTTTATAAAATGCATACTGGCATTCGAGTTATATAGCTGAAAGATGGCTGTAGATTCGAATACCTACATACAAAAACATGTTAAAATCTAATAACAGTTACCGCTTTGTGAAATTTAAAAAATCGCCACCAGGTGGCGTTTCTGTTGCAGTATATAAAAGTATTTTAATTAGCTAAATATCATGCGCCTATTTGTACGAGCACATATCATTTATTATGTATTGTATTTATTTAGCTGACCGCTCCCGAGGACAGAGAAAATTGAAAATATATGTTTACAAACACCTCGTTCATTTTCCATTTGAAAAATGTGAAGCCGGCGAGAAAGTAACTACTTTATCAAACGGCTCCGAGCCGTCTGTCGTGCAGGCAGCTGTCCAGCGTGGCCGGACGGTTGCGCACGCGCATCGGCGCCGGCAGAGGCCTTACGCTTCCCTCACTAAATGTTCTCGCCATCCGTGGCCGTGTCGCGTATAGATCTGTCCTAGAGAAGAGCGGTCAGCGGCGTTCGGGGCTTTGAAAACGCCTTCCGTAGCGCGATCGGATGAACCGATAGCTCTGTCATAGCGACGCCGGAGAGCGCCGTCGCTCCGCGGGCTCGGCGTTAGTTTTCGTGCGCAGGCACAAGAACGACGAGCTGCCGACCGACGGCGGGGGCTAACGGACTAGACTATCGAGTATAATAATACCTAATATAGTTTTATGAGGAGATCAAATATGTATATGTAATCCTACATGTCTATTAAATAAATGAAAATAGATTATACTCTTGTGTTTTCATTATTGAAGTCCCAGCTGAATCGGTATTTCGTGTGTGTCGAAGAAAACAGGTCGGGGAAAATGTTTTAGTATTTTACAAAAAAACTCGACACTTGAGGCCTCGATACACACGAGCTCACTGAAAGAATCTCATGAATTTTGTATTGATCACTGGCGATGATCCACAGACTAGCGAAACCCGGATTGACTCGCAATAAGTTGATGCTATGTTTATGGTGGGATTAGAAGGGCATTATTCATCATGAGCTCTAACCGCTGGACCAAACCATCAATTCGGATCTCTATTGCCAACAGCTGATGAAACTAGCGCTTCGGGTAGACTTGCTCGACGGATACAGCCGGCTTAGTGACCGAGTCTCGGGATCGCGGAGCTCTAAACGGGACTCCCTCTAAGGGCATGTCAAATGTATTTGTGCACAGCCGTAAAAACCATTGTGCTTCGCGTAACTTTTCCGAACGTATAACGTCCCAGAAGCGACTGAATTATGGCGATATTTTAAAACGCTTTCTGTAACTTTAGTACACATGATATATATACTATGTATATTATATACGTAATGTAGTATACAGTAGAAGCTATTTATTCGCGGGGTATATGTTCCGTAAATATGCCGCGAATACAGAAACCGTGAACATGGAATAGTATAATAATTTATATGGCATTGAAAGGGATACGTATCTAGGTGACAAAATAAAAAACTGATATATAAAAAAAACAATTGAAGTTTTTGACCATATTGATTAATTATTATCTTTAGGTTTAGGCAATGGTTTAAATAATTTTGTAATTTTTTTATGCTCGGCAGTTTTTAAAAGCTTCAGTTCAGAGTGATATTCAGCAGTGGCAATAGCAATTTGCCTCTTAAAGTAAGACTTCGTTCCATAGACGGATCAGTTTTCATAAAGAAATCACAAAGCTCATTTGCTATTCTTAAACCTTCACTAAGATTTTTCAAATTAAATATAATTGGCAGTATTGAAATATCTTCAATACTGCTAATTTTTCTCACGAGAATCAACTCTACTGAGAACGAATCCGGTGACTTATACGCGATTGTTCGGTAGACGATACGTCGAATATAAGTCTGGCCCGAGCCACCTAAATGCGTATTCAACGGACCGCCTGGAGTCGCATAGTTAGTACGGGTATATCGAAAAGATAAGTAATTAAATGGTTTGCCAATATTCCATTTGGTTAGCACCAAACCCTGTTGTCAAATCATTTGGACAGTATACAAATATTCTGCTTGTAATAAACGAAAATCGGGTTGCGACACTTGTTCATCAAACTACTTAATATCGTCAACACGACCATTTTGCAGTCAGCTTGTAACAGTGTGTATCTGCTTAATGGGCATTGCGCTGCAAAATGATGACTTGACTACCATTTCACAGTCGGCCAACAAAGAAAATATGCTTATAAGTCATTTAATCGGTAACAGTGTATATTTTAAAAATAGGTAGTGATGTAAATAATTGAATTGCGTTCGTATTGAAAAATCGGCAGTTTACGTTAAAATAGGCGAAGCGAAAAGCAGTCACGTGACGAGCGGTCCATCGCGTTATTGTCGACGATTAATTGCAGTTAAGTTATAGTTAACGTGCTTCAAAGCGACCTGCTTTTTGATATATTGTTATTGTTATAAATGTAGAATGAATGATAATAGTGACGTTATGAAGAAAATATACGATTCGCACTGACGGCAGTGGTGATGAAGTGCGAATGGTCGACAAAATAGGATTGTGTTTGGACTAAAACTTTATCATTTGAGTATTTATCAAAATTTAATTAAACTACTGGCCAATATATTTGATTGGGTATGCAAAACGGAATAGTCCAGTATGATATTTATTGCCGATTTATTCAGAAATGTTTGGTGGTCACAAATCGCTGAATAATTGTCATTTTAGTTGACCAAAGAATATAAATATTTTGTTAACCGTTTAAATGATATCCCCTAACATAATAACGCAAACTCACAGCAAACGCCAATACTCGAGACAGTCTCGCTCATAAATCTTAAAAAGGGGATAGCATCGGCGTTCCCGTTTGTGCTTTTGTGAGTGCGTCTCCGAAAAGTTTGGTTTCTTTTGTGGCGGTCGCATATTCTGACACATAAAATATACACATCGGATATACCTCTCGTACTTTTGTGAAAGTACGAGATATATATATATATATACGAGAAGTATGTGCTGTGGTACATACTCCCTTTCTCTTCTCAGAGCTTTGCTAACACGCTTTAGAAGGGTAAAAATTAAAAACATTAGTCAAAACTTAAAGATGCGTAGGCATAAATATATGAACAACATGCAAGTTCCACTTATATATCAATCGGGTACAATAGGTTTTATGGATTACTAGCTATCCGCTCGCAGTTTTGCTTGCGTACACATGAAATGTATTTTTTATCTTTTATAGTGAACGATTTTGCTGTGAATTTCAATTATGTTTCCGACTTCAATTGGGATCTTCGTACTGTTCCTGATTACCATCTCGGTCACGCTCTCGACCCTAATTCCGGCCCCACACTTGGTTTTTACTCCGGTCTCATTCTCAGTTGCTATATGCTATATTACTTGGGGATAGTGTAGCTTTCTATTTGTGAAAAAATTTTTAGAATCAATGTAATAGTTCCGTTCAATAGTACCAAACATGGACCAAGTCGGGGGCAAATATTAAAATGTATTGCATAAAAATTTTCCCCATGAAAACCATACATATATGAACTCAACCCCCCTTTCATGGAGGTCTGTTAAACGGCGTCCAAGTCCGTTAATTTCGGACAGAAAGATATAAGTATTCCTTTTTATTTATTAAAATTGGCAATTTTCTATTAAAATATGGAAAAGTTGTACAAAACCTTACGATTGACAAGCTATAAATAGTAAGCAATGGTACCGATCTCAAATATATTATTGGTCTTCTGCTGTGATACGTTATTTAAATCACCTATCTACAAAATTTGCTATTTTTAAACTTACGTTATTTGCTCGGATTAAATAAAATCCTCTGATCTCCACATGGTACGGTATTTGCGTATCTTTTTGCTCCATTGACATCCAGTAAATTCCATGCAAGCTCGTCGGTTTAGAGTGCCTTTAATATGGCACCAAATTAAAATTTCCAAGGCACCTCTTAGCGACTCTTTCATTACAATACTGGTTCATTACATGCAATCTATTTATAATCTCTTTCTAAATTATATTATCTGCCATGTAGTCCGTCGTCCGCCATCCGATATCTGTATCGGTGTCTCTATCACCTATCTCCTTTCACACACAACAATTACATTGGTGACCAGTAAATTCATCCTTGTCCGTAAACCGTCACGTGTCATCTGATTTGACGTTCGTCATCTACCATCCGTAATTCACCATCCTTCGTTTCATTTGCCGTCTTTCATACGCTATCTCTAAATTGTTATCTATCCATAGTCATTTGTCAACTGTCAATTGTCAAGTTGTAACTGCCAACGGACAATATATATTTGTGAACTATTTGTTGAAATTACTATTACTACTATTGTAGGGCCTTCTTATCTAACAAACGGCATTAGCGTTTTTTTTTTTAATTTAAAAATGCTTAAGTCACGTAAATGTGTAATTTTGTAGATAGCTTTGTGTGAAGAGTGGCGCCTTCATCGATCTGCTCAGTAGCGTATTTTCGTTTAGGTCTAACATTTTATTTTGTACTAAAAAGGAATTTTCTTTAATTGTTATATAAATTCTGGCTGTTTGTATGATAAAAATACAAATAAACTCTTGAACAAAAAAGTCATCAAAATCTAAAGTAACCAACAAAAATGGTTTTAGTAAAAAATACTCTAGAATCGTCTGAACCCTTCACTGAGTGAACTCGGCTAGCAGTGCGTAAACGCACTCCTACCCGAGGTCACTGTAATGAACGTCATTATTTGGTGTTTATTCGGAGCATTGTCGCCCCCCGCCGAGTCCCGGGAGCTGGACGGACAATACTAGGTTTGGGCCCCGGGATTACCTTTTACGGCGTCAGCTGCACTAGCGGCTGCGGCCCGTCGTGCCGTGTTCCCGCCCCCGTGGGATTGAGCGTGTCGCCGATTTTTTTATAGAGTTAATCGATTATCACTCGGCCCGGCGGCGGGCGCGCGCGGAACGGCCGATCTGTACGCGTGTCGCTTGATTCTATTGTGACTTTTTTAAGGGCACTTTAGACTCGGGCCATGTGCACGGAATGAATTTGTTGAACAAAGCTGGACGGAAGGGATTTGGATTAAAATTAGAGCTTCGTTTATGACCGAGGGCCGCCGGGAGCTGCTCCGGGGTCGTCCCGTCCCCGTCTACGCGTACGTCATGTGCAGTGACAATAGAATAGTTTGTTTTTGTTTTGATACTATATTACTATAGATTTCTAGATTTTAGAGTCTTGAAAGAGAACTCTTGACGACCAGAATAGCTAACGAACGAATCTCAAGATTGACTGCGGTGGATCTGCGTTCAAATGTTTATTTATAAATAAGTTTCTGCATCTAAATTGTCGGCAATGTATTGCTGAAAGAAAAAAAAAAATTGATTGTAAAACGGGCAATATTCAGGAATATTGGGTTTAATTTTAAATTTGAATAATTTACAAGTTACTATGAAAGAAAATTACATGCATGTCAGGATTTTTACGGATAAATATAGTTCATATGCGCTAGGGCCGCGAGTAAACGACTGGGCTGTAGCAGGAAAATGGGCTGGTTCGACCCGTGAATTATTAATACTCTCGCAAATTACAGATGTGAAGTGTCAGCTGTTGTGTGTCGTTCGGTGATGGAGAGTGCAGGTGGCTCTCGCCGCATTCTATTACCCCGATCCCCTTTCCATCAGTCCACTTCAAAGCTGCTATAAAAAATATAAGCGATTTAAAAAGTTTTATTGATTACAGTCAAAGAGAGTTGTTTCTATATTAAAAGTTTTTATGAAATCCACTAATTATTTCACTGGCCTTGTGGACGAATTAGGAGGCGAAATACAAGTCCATGGTCGATCGCTGTTTGTTTGAAGAAGACCTTGGCACCAAATGTTATTGTGATATCTTAAACTAGTGATTATTCTCTGTACTTTGACTTGCACACTTTACTTTGACCTTTTGAACTATAATTACAAATTAACTTAAAGTATTTTCTTGTAACTAACAAAAAGTATAACAGATAGCGCCGGCGCAAGTGTAGGCAGAGAAGCGGCCGCCGTAGGCGCCAGTCGGCAGGGGGGCACCAAACGATAAATGCGTAAAACAATTTTGAGAGAAAAATACACTTGCGATGGTGTCTTTTGAGGGACACGGGGAACCCGCTTTTTAATTTAGTTTAAATTCGATAAGGGTAGATCTTTACAATAGAAGTTGATTCTCGATAAAAACGATAGTTATATTGTTATTTAACATCAACTTCGATACAATTCGCGTGATGTGGAAGTGTCGACCGAGGGATGTCGAAAGGTATTCTCGCTGGACTCTGACCGAGAGCGAGGGCGGCGCTACTCACGGAGACGTCAATGTTTTAACTGACGATTACATAAAAAGGATAGTACTAAGGACACACGTCAACGCGACAGCGCCGTCAACACGCTTAAACGCCGCTCTGAAAGATGGGACATGTTCAATAGCCTACAAGTTTTTGTTTCAACCGTGGCATCGAGAAATAGTCTTTTAAAGTTAAGGAAACAGTCGTGTACACTCACACCGGGTCAAATACCGACCTACTAAGCGAAATCTCCTTTTTTAGACCAATACTGTTTATGATCGACATCTGTTCATGATTGAATACGTTTAATACACTTACTGAAATTTTTATCTCGAAGCGTACGTAACGTTCTTTACTGAAGCACGTCTCCCACTTTATGTTCGAAAACAAATTGTTTACGTTATGCTACTGGTTTGTACGATAAGTATTAGAAGTGTATCTAATTACAACTTATCAACTGAACAATACTTACAACGCAGGTTTAGGGTAAAATACGAATGTCCTAGAATATCTAGAATCGTGAGCTATCCCGTTAGCCCGCTTAGAATTCAGTCGGCGGCGCCGGCGCGGCGCGTATGGGAAGTCGTTTCAGTGGTCGACCGCGAGGCACGATTTAAAAAATCGCACGTCGTCGCCGCGGACGCCTAACGAGGCGCGGTCGTGACCCGCCCTCCCCGCGGCGCCCGCTGACGCACTCGGCACGGCGATCGTCCGGGAGCGCAATGGAATCTTCCGAGCACTTCACGACCCCGAGCAGGCTCGATGAGGCGGCTCACGGGACAGTCGAGTTAGGGGAGCCGAGGGGTGCGCCGAACAGGCGGCGCGGGCCGCGGCTCGCCGGTTGATGCGGCTTGGACCGGTCTCATTTCTCCTTCTTCTATTTTGTATTTCTTTTTATCACTTCGATAAACATTATTTTTTTATTTTCTTTGAATCATTTCTTTGTTCATAAAATAAAGAAATTTATGTCATGACGCATAATGTGTTTCCACGCGGTATGTAGGTACAAAATATTATGATGCTTAAGTGGTCTGACACTAACTTCAGATTAGAATATCTATAAACGAAAACGTAAAGATAAAAGAGTTCAGTGCCTTTTGCGCCACTATTTGTCGACCGATTTTATGTTTATTTTGTTTAGTATCTATTGAAGAACTTTTGGAAATAGTTAATTTTACCACCTCCGACCGCAAGTCCAAATCTTTATTTAGAAATGTCTTTGCGTCATGCTACACGCTTCTCACGTCTGTGCCGTATATACAATTTGTATAACATCGAATCCAGTTTTCACCATTAAGAATACACTGGTATCCATTTTTGCACGTTATTATATCTACGTTAGCTGTGAGCGCGTACGAGTACTTAATTAGCGTGTTTTGTTTTTCAACTGTCACTAACAATAAATTATAAATTACATAAGTATTATAAGGGATGAAAACAGATCACACTCTAACGACATGTTTATGCGCGCTCGCAGCTAACGTGGTAAGACAAGAATAAAAAAAACACGTGTGGCACTCGGGGACTGCCGCGGTAAAGCTATTGTATAGTAATTTTTATCAACTTATGCAATTATAATTATTTATTTATTTTATTTATGCAGTATTTTTTTTTTTGAGGAGGTGCCCTAACACCGAAACTCTAAGCAGGCATGAGTCATCAGATTGCGGGGCGAAGAGGGGGATTACGCATGCGCAATAACGCCGATAAAACCAATGCCACCTAGAGGCGAGTTGCTGAACTAAACAGACAAGCGTGATATTTCAAAAAAGTCATTAAAAGTTGTGCTATTCATCATAGATGGCAAAAGTAAAAAGTATCACCGCTGTGCCGGTCGGAGTGGGGGTGTTAGGTTATTTTCGTTACGGAATTTCTGGATTCGGTCTCCACGCTCAAGGCCCGCGATAGAAGCTATGCAATAGCTTAAAAATATACACAATGATCATAGAAATATCTCTTTGACGTAAGAACTTCATTAATGTTCGAACACAAAAATTTAATGGTTCCTAATCGAATTTCGATCGAAGCCCTGGGCGACCACTAGTATCAGTAAATGGACATGTCACATTGCCCTGGTGCAAACGGATTTAAATTAGGGCATTTGGTACGATCCGTTACGATCGTCCGTCAGTTGAACGTGCCGCGCACGCGCCCTTGTCCCCTGTTTATATTACTGCTTAAGACACGGTCATTTTTAATCCAACTTTTGCTCTGAACTCCTTCAAACATTATCAAAATTATTGTACGATTATATGCATACGTCGAAGATGCAAAACGATTTGAAAATATTTTATATAAAATGTCTAGTATTCAAATCCATAATATGTTAATTAGTTTTATAGCTGGGATAGGTGATTATGTTTCATGAAGCGACCACTCCTTCAGAAGGTGGATGTCTTAAAATGGACGAATAAGAAGCTCGAGGGCAGCTCCCTCCGAATGTACATACATAGTTACATCCAACCAGGATCAACTGTTATAAAACTATTGCAAAGAGAAACAAGTGGGTAATAAGCCGCTCCGACCGCAGCCCTATTTTGGTGGCTACAATTTACTATTATTTTCTTTACATATATCTATACGAAAACCGACATTAGTACAGTTTTTTTACTAAATATTTGTTTAATACCATACACACACGCGCGCGCGTGTGTGTGTGTGACATACATACGAGAAACCTACTGAACTTACACAATAAAGCCTCTTAAAGGGATCCGTGATCTGTGAATTTACGTAGCTTACTACAATGTAAATACAGTTTGTTTTTATTCATCCAGGATGTGTCTAGTTGGCATGAAAGGTACGTAGAAAGTAATTAACAAAAAAAAAATGTGTGTCAACTCCGACGCACGACTGGAGTTTACTCCTTAAGTACGATTGTCTAAACATACGCAAAAAGAGTTAATTTAACTGAAAAATTTCGTTTTGACTAAAAATTTAAGAAAAATGATTAAAGATAAAATTTTTTAGCCTATCTACAATTATTTCATCTTTCATTTTTAGTAAAAAAACGAAGATTTATTATAACTACAATTATTAAAATATTAAGGACAGTATTTTGAATAAAGTTTTGTTTTTACCAATAATTTAAGAAAAATCATTAGAGAAGAAATTTTTTAATCTATCTACAATTATTTTGTATTTTTAATTTTAAGTAAAAAGACGAAGATTTATTGTAATTAAAATTATAAATGACAAAAGTTATAGATGAAAATATTTATGGATTGGTTCGCTAGCTGTCCGTCGGCCTGAACACAATAAATTGTTTCTGATCGTTTAACGTAGCGTCAGCATACCCACTGAGAGTGAATTATACTGTTTAAAATACAAAGACGAAGTGTCTAATCAGTAATTAGTGCCTAATAAACGCAAGGTGTTTTAAAAGCTCAAAGGTTCTAATCTGAATGGATTTTTTGTATTTGTATAGAAGAAGTTGAGCGTCTTATTTTAATAAGACAATACTAAATGCATGCGTATTGTCAAACTGTACCTTTTTTCTTGAGCTCCGAGTAAATGATAGGGTTACCATGGACGATGTAGATCGCCCAAATCTGGCTATATATCGAAGCCTTGTTTATTGTATATGTTCAATTTTGTTTGTTTGGCTGATCTTTATAAAATTAAATAAACTTAATTTTATTAAGTGTAAATTTATTAGCTCGAAAACGTAACTTACATTATTTGTAAGCGAGTGTAAAGATTATTTTACCATGAGATAGAGACAAGAAAATATTTAAACTTATATTTACAACGCCAATGTCTTACGGATTATGAAATGTATACAACATAAGAAAATCTAGTAATGGCTACTGTATGACGAAAATATAGAACTCGGTAATCGGCCACCGATTAGCTTGCTGTTATTCTTAGGCGTGTTCGGGTCGGGTCCAAACCGACCTCGCGGAGGCGTATCCAGCCGCAATATATTTATATTATACTGAGGGTGTCGGTAAAGGGTAGTAGCTCCAGTGGCTGACGAGCGATTTTTAACTTAAGTCAATTTAACCGTTGTCTCCTTGCCTCAGAGAACACGTTCACCCATGTGTCACAGAAGTTGTTATCGCACCGTTGTATCGGTCGCCAGCAGCCCCTAGCCCGGACTGGACGGTGTGGAAGGCTCTACGAATGTTATTTAGGTTACTTCTTACGTATAAAAAAGCGTTTCTGCGCACTGTTTTTTCCCAGGGTGTATCGACCTTCGTCGCAAAGATAAATGAGAACGTCAGATAAGTAAGGGATCTCATTATTTAATACGTAAAAACATAAAGATAGTTTCGCACGTAGCTGCGCCCGCGCCGGTCGTAGTGCGGCGCGCGTGACGGGTAATTGCGGCCCGGTCACGAAACTGGCGCAGTCGCCGCCCGGCCCTGCGCCGGGGGAGCGACTCCGAAATTAGTCAGCTATTACAGCCGGAACGATTTTATTAAACACCAGCGGACGAACGCATCCACATAGACATCTCGACTTTCATTAACAGTGTACGTTAATAATTGTCTCTTTATGATAATTTGTCTAAATAAAATGTTATAAATATCCTGTATTCGTATTTCATTTTACTGATCAGCATTTATTTCGAAAACCTCTTTTCAAATTTATTCAAAACACAAAAGGTCTTACCTTTTGAACATTAGTTGACTTGGTCATGTAGGCCATGCGTTTATCAGTCAGTCAGTCCTTTTGTCTCTTATATAATAATAGTGTTATAAAATCTATTTTTTTTTTGTGTTTCGATATTTGTCTGCCACGCGAAAACAGATTAGTGGTTTTAGGATGTTTTGCACAGAAATAGATTACGTCATGAATAACACTGATCTACTTTTTATTGCTCTTCAAATGTAACTCACACAACCTACGTTCTTATGCACTTCTCTTAATTGAATAGCCCTCCATCATTACGAGGACGACGACGATGATGAAAAATTATCTTCGCGTCTTATTTGACTATCTGCTTGCGGTTTTGCATATATGTTGCTTTTGTCAATTTAATCCACGTAATGTTTTATAATCAATTTGTAATCGTCTACCATCCCCACTTCTATTCCACATTTTCACTACCATAGACTATTTGCGTTTATAACCGCGACGTGTTTTGTCGTTCCGTTTTGATGCTTATTCACAATTACATGCCATTATTTCTGTTTCCCTTGTTTCATTCCTCTCGTGGCAGACTCTCAAGAACTAAGCTCTGCCGTGCCTAGGTATCTTTGTGGTGTCGTGTCAAAATCTACTATCTCGCGATAAGATAAGATATTTACATATATTTTATCGCTGTAGTATGACAAAGGCTGAAGTTCAAGCCTTACCGTTCAGTTCTAATGAGAATACATAAGAGAAAAGAATAAAACGGTCTCGTTCCGGCCGCCGTCCCCCGGAGTAGGCTGGCGCGCGGCGTCGGCGCGGGCGCAGGCGGCCGGTTTGTCTGCCCGATTTATTGCCCGACGTGCGCCGATATCGGCGGCCGCCGCTCTTTGTCCGTCTGCTCTGTTTGTATTTCCTAGACCGATCGCTCTGTTAATCGGAGAAAGGAACGACGCGGACCGCCGTCCGGTTGGCAAATTGCTACGTGCAATGACATTTTTTACCATTTTGAAATTCTTCATAGTCTTATCTGAACTTTTCGTGTACAAATAAATTGGTTGAATACTCGTGACCTGTCTACTGCGACACGGTACAGCTATACCTATACCTGAATACCCTTTTTATTTGAAGTCGGGTAGATCGAACTTGAAGTCGGATCTCCTGTCTGCGTATGACTAAGGCGATACGTGGAGGTGTGCCTTTGCTCCGACGATAAGCAAAGACGGTCCGTCCACAAAACGTACATGTCGCCAGTGTATGCCATAAGACAGAGGAATTTCATTCAACGGCTGAAAAGATTACGTGAAGCTACATACTTTAGAAAAGTGAAATGATTTAAATTCATGTATAATTGTGAATATAAAGGGGATGAAAACACAGAGTTAAAACTGAACTTCCACGACTCATAAACGAAGTACCGAACGCCGTGGACTATCGACACGTTCCCAGACGTGTCGAGTCGGCGGCTGCGGTCCCCGAGGCGGTCGGAGTCGGCAGCCTTATTTACGAGCGAGTCGCGGCAGTGGCGGTGGGAATGCGACCTTTGTATTTCTTAGTTATTATTGCGAAAATCATTAGGGGCGATGGGCGTGGGCGGTGGCGGGGGAGGGGCGCGGGCGGGCCGGCGGGCGGCGATTGGCGCGCGCCCAGGAGAGGTTTCGCCCTGCCGCGCGCAGGCGGACGCGCGACCCGAGGGCGGCGTGCGCTGTTTATGCGCTAGCGCAATCTGGCCGCTCTCTTTTCGCTTTACGGCCGCACGCCGAGGTCGCTGCGCCGGACCACCGGTAAAAGATAATTGCGGGCACGCAAATTAAATCGCTCGATACAGATCGTAGGTAATAGCGGTTGTCGGAGGTGACGCGGCGATTTCACTTTAGGTGATTATTTCCAAGGTGAACGGTTCAAAACTCAACTCGCAGAGCTGTTATTGACCCGAGAGATGTTGTTTTCGTGTGTATTATCACCATTGAAAAGCTTTTTCTACTTTGCCATAATTTAATTCTTCCTAACTAGCTGATATTTTCTACTCTTAGAGAGTTATCAGTAGGTACTTTATTCTTCTCTAGAACGGATTTATAAAGTTCTAGAAATCGATTCGTTCCTTATTTATATAAAATCAGAATTTAAATCGCTAGCTTTTTGCTGTCTCAACGTTTTCGGATTCGGCTTAGCTTTTTACGTAAAGTTAAAACGCCTAAAATCATTACAGCTATTTACGCTCTATCTCGTACATAGATAAGTTATCCGGCAATCAGTTTATCACGTTATTCCATAGACTAGAGTTAATGTTTCAATAATTTTAGTCTGAGATTATAAATTTATTTAGAGATGTACAGCGAAGTGAACCCGAGTGTTCGTCGGCCCGCGTCACCGGGTCGTCGGGCCGCCGCTCGCAGCGCCGCGTCGGCAGTTTGATAAACTGTGCCTTGTAGTATCATTTTGATACATATACAAAATAAAATGTCCAGCGGATTCGTCCGTGTAGTCGAGAGGTGAAATGCTATTGTCGTCCACAACGTCGTTTCTCTGATCAGGATCCCGCTCCTTTCTGTCCTGTAGCATCGGTCTCGGTCTCGGTTCGGTCCCCAATGACCTCTTGTGAATTCGTTTGCGTTGCAGGTTCATTTTATTAGTGGTCAGATTACTATTATTAGATTGTCGTAGACGCCTACCCTGATCCATTTTTATTCCTACCTCCTGCGGCACTTTAGGCAAACTCCCCTCAGTCACGTTGCAACGGCGTATTGACTTATTACTTTCTATATTCGACCAGATTATGTGTCAATGTGTAATATGTATGATATGTTTATATTTATCGACGCGGTAGACTTAGCAATATGACTGTAAAGCTTTGCAAATGCATTAAATTTTATTTATACATGTGTACACGCAATTGATAACATATTTCACTGTAAAAGTAGAGTTATTTAAGTGTTAAATGGAGTTACCTTTGTGTCATTGTTCTTGATTGATAATATGTAAGTCATTTATGCGGCAAATTAAATGTAATTAAATTGGCGAGGTGAGGCATTAACGGCTGCATGTTCAGTGAAACTACAGCGTGCAAATCGTCATATAGTGTTTTATAATTAATAAACTTTTCCTTAGAATTTAACATTTAATTTTATTATTGCTTAGGAAATTAATTTGCTACGAAAGACCCAAATTATTTTGAGGCGATCAATGGCTCGACCCTAAAATTTTATTACATCACAAACCAAGAGTAAAAAGTCAAAGAATAGCCAAATATCATTACACTGGCGAATGTAAATAAAATATGTTAAAAAGGTTTTTCACAGTATTTCCGATTGATTATTTCAATTTCTGAAATTTTTGATAAAGTACTGAATAAGTTTTCGAGCTGTCATAAATGAGCATTTACGAATTTGGTTTAGCTACCTTTAAATTATATCCTTCACAAAAATCGGTAGAGCTATAAGACAGCGGAGTTTTTCATTTGAAAAGATAGGTATAAATTCTTCTTTTAATTGTTTGGGCAATTTGAAAAACGAGGATTCTTTTCGAAACTGCCTACATATACAGGATACTTGAAAAACGGACCACTTATCAAAGAAAATACAAAAAAAGGGGTAATCTTAACGTAATAAATACTGCAAGTGACCTCGTTTATATCATTATTATTATCTACTGTGATATACGCAGTTTAAAGTATGCCGCCTTCAAAGTGTGGTATAATATCCCACCCCCATTCTGTAACCTTCCATCGACTCATTCTTTCAAGCGCTTTTTAAAAAAGCACATTTTGTCACTGCAAATGGACGGCATTACCGACCAGCTGCTTTAAAAATTCTTATCCCTAGTAACTATGAAGGGAAGACATAATTTGAAAATAAAGAGAAAGAAAAGTAGAATTATTGTACTTACTATTCATTATTCGTTTACTGTAGACCCGGTTATACACTGCTACTGACTTAAGGATGCCCACGCAAGGTCCCTAGCACTGCCTCCTTGTTTTGTGTGAATAAAATGTATGTTTGGCACAGTTAGTGCTAATTAAAAGTTTTCGGGACTCAACTGAAAATCAACACTGTGGCTCAGGCTGCAGCATTATGTTGAGCTGGTCTTTTGTCAAAATTAACAAAAGACCTTTTTGCAAACCACAAACACATTTTTGGTTTGTAAAAAATGTTGAATGTCTTACTTAAGTTAATTTTAAGATGTCATACTTGTCTTCCTTTTTGCTTTTTAAGGGCCGAATAAAGGATTATTACCATTGTTATGTACATTATTCGCATGTACTGTTGTTACTTTAAGTAGAACGACAATGCTTAACTGGCAAAAAACAGGTAGGATATACACTGAAATTACTCGTATCAAATGAGTACGGTCTAGTCGACGCGCTGACCGACACCGACCCGTGAGGATGCATATAACAATTGTTCAGAATATTCTGAGCAATTCTAATTCTGATGCCACCTTGCATTTGTGTGGTTCAGTGGAATATTGCCAGTAAGCTACAAAGATACTGCGATTCAAATGAAACTAACAAATGTTTTCATAATTTTATATATAAGGTTTTGCTCGATGGCACTGATATGTCTTAATAAACAAAAGATATTACAATAATAAAAAAAGAAGACTCGTCAAGTATAGAAAAGTAGTCTCGAATCGGAGGCGGTTTGCAGAGAGGCGCTGACGTCACTGCGCGGAAGCGTCAGCTCGCCGGCGCACTATGGGCCGCGGGGGGGAAACATATGTCATAAATCTATAACTCCATTGTTTTTAGAGCTAAAATTTTTAAATTTTGGAATAATGTAGAAGAATAAATAAACTACAAATACATTTTGATAAAATAATTTTAATATAATAATTAACATGGAAAAAATAATTATTGTCAAAAATTACAAATTTAATTTCGAATATTTATTTTTATGGTATACCTACATAAAAAAAGAAAAATATAAAACTAATCAAAACATTAATGAGATAGCTAAATCAAACTAAATTTATTGTTATACCTAATTTTATTCAAAATAAGTCGTTAGTCCGAAAAATCTAATAAATTTTGTGTCTTCCGTTAAAGGTTTAGTAATCTTTTTAGGAGTTTTTCTTAGACTGTAAATTTAAGGTTAGGATGTACAATAAATAATAAAGTATGAAAAACATCTTCGTTTGTAGCTTCTCTAGAACATTTTCGTCCCTGACGTAGCCTAATTTTTTTATAGTCCTTATGTCTCGATTCCTGTGCATTTCCGAAAACTGGCCCAAAGGTAAAACAGCATTATGTCGTATGATGCTTTCACCATGCATTAATATTTTGTGAATAGAAGAAGGCATGTAGTACCAATTGTATTGATTTACATAACAGTTTTGCTGTTTCTAAAGCACATTCTCCGAATTTTTCTGGGTTAATTTTTATGCCACATGAGACTGGAAGATTGTATGAAATCTTTTGATTAAATCCTCATCAAAACCCGTTATTTCGGCACTGCAAGTAAGATTAGAAAAAATCTTCTTGATGTATTTCCATTGTTTGAATTACCACTGAACTAACTGTCTTGGCTTATCGATGATCAAAGCCATTTCCTTTCGGAATCATTTTTTTTTGT
This sequence comes from Eumeta japonica, assembly GCA_005406025.1. Lineage (NCBI taxonomy): Eukaryota > Metazoa > Arthropoda > Insecta > Lepidoptera > Psychidae > Eumeta > Eumeta japonica. Next base: position 28,648 of record BGZK01001207.1, read on the forward strand.
ATAAACCGTTTCTTTTCTTCTTTTAATTTTTGGTTTTCTAGGCCTTTCGCAGTCCATGTTTTGAAAAGCATATCATAGGACACATATAGCACAAATTCCATAAACCTAATCCAGGCATATAATGTAGGCAAGCCGAATCTAAATGTTTCTTCCTTTTCATATTTCGCACTAGCCTCAAATTATTCATTTCGAAAGGCTTTGCACCACAAATCTCGCAAACGGAGGTTGCATTTGTATCTTTAAAACATGGCTTTTTGATCTATCATAGTCAAAACAACTCATAATTCACTGACACTTGTATTCCGTTTTGTACTATTAGAGAAGATATTAAATTCTGAATTTCATTTTTCATCATATTTATCAGAGTTGACGTTTTTTCTAGCGTTTGGCTTCATGTAAATTTTATATTTTCCCATAATTTCCATCAACAATAGATATGTTTGATAACCTAAATCTTATCAAACGTATCTAAATAAAACGCAATCATTCAAAAACAAACGATTGCGGTCAATTTCGTGGGTATTCGATAGCTTTAACAGCGTATCATTGACTTCTAACCATTGCATAATAAAATAAAAAAAACGTTGAGATAACATACTTCACGTAGTCCTTATATATAGAGCAATTTTCCAAAGAAACCTAATATTCCTTAATAATCTATTTAGCTATAATGAAATAGGTATCTACAAATTTAATCTTAATTGCCTTCGAGTTAATAAACTAAATCAATATAAAAAAATTTAATCATTGCAAAGTAGTAGTTAAAAATATGTAAAAGTCACTACGCGCCGTATCTTTGACGTTTACCGAGTGCGTCTGTATTTAGTATTTCGAATGCATATCGTTAATTCGCAAGTTTTCGCAAAAAATTGTTTTATTATGTAGTTACATACATTTCTAACAAAACAGAATAAATTTCCCAACTGAGGCAAACTGAGATAACAATTAAAACTCTAATTAAAATTTAGAAATGCGTGAAAAATCTGCTTCTTGATAAAAATTCCGATTAAAAATTAATTTATAAATAAAATGTAAAAAAAACAAATAGTTTTAAAGTAGATAAACCACACATTATTTAAAATAAATTTCAAATTTATGGGTTGCATACTTTTTATGTTACATAACGATGAAGCTGTAGCATGTAAATACACTTAAATAGAAAAGCGGAGTAAGTCAAAGTTTAATTATTTTTTTAAGTAATTTAAATAAACTTCTGGTACTTATAATTTTGAAATCATACATCTTCATATGTTGGCAACAATATTCTGTCATTTTTGAATAAAGGAGAATAATGACTTTAACCATTTTTGGCACATTTCCCTTCCCCGCGTCCTATAGTGTGGCGGACCGGCCGCTCCGCCGGCGCGGGCGGCGTCGGCCGCCGCCGGCCCACCGAGAGAGCGCCCGGCGCGGGCAGTGACATGCCCGGCTCGGCTGGAATTTATTTCTGTTTCCCTTCTTCATAAAAGCGATTTCGACGAACTATGTAGAGTGTTCCGCCTCGGTGAAGTATATCTGTGCATTAATCATCGTTCAATCAAAATAGACAACATAAGATTTACAATTTTCATTTTCGACTTGTAGGTTCGGTTGTGGCAGTCATATATTAGCGAAACTATGAGGAGTACCGAGGGGGGTGCGGGGGGCGAGAGGAGCGGCGTGCCAGTCTGCAAGTTTCACGGTAGCGCATCAGCCATCGCGTGACATTGGCGCTAGCAGAGGTCTCCATTACTATTTTTAACAGTCAAAAGTAAGTACTCATATTTATCTTAATAGTTGTTGTTGTATGTACAGGAGCATGACCAGCAGCTGTCTCGATATATAAAACGAAGCACGGAAATATATTTTAACCTTTCACCGAAAGAGGTACGCGAGTTAGCTTCTGAACTAACACTAAATACACTCTGAAGAGACGTGAGACACGGCTGGACAATGAAATAACCGGCGAGGAATGGTTTCGTTCAATTATGAACTGATATCCCTCGCTGTATATTCGCGTAGCTCGAGATTTCAGGAACAACAAGCTTCAACAAAATAAATGTGGAAGCTCTGGTGTATTAATGTAATGTAAATTATGTTAAATATTACTTGCAATAAAGTTTTTTTTTTAATTTGCTTCTATGAGCACTAAGGGACAACATTTTATTATTCATACGTAGACAAATGCGCACTTTATTACGTGTGGTGCAATTTAAGTGTTTGGAACTGCCCACTTTTATAAGCAATATTTAAAAGTAATTACTACATTTGAAAGAAAGGCTATTCGGCGTCCGAAATAGACGTATATTTCTCGTTAAATTCCGGTTATTTCAAATGTATTACATTTTAAAATAAGCCGAATTAGCTTATCTTCGAACTCGTTCAAGGTAATTGCCTATAGAATAAGTGTGCCAAGTTTTATTAAGATCCTTTGAGAATTGTGAGCGCTACCATGATGACAAGCCGCGTTATATCCCATGTATATACTTTTGACCCAATGTCATTTTCTGAACCTCCTCGGCCACAGAGAACAATATGACTAAATTGCTGCAAACTTCCGCCACGAGACCAAATACAAAAGTTAAATTTCTAAAAAAATCTACTGAAAATGGAACTCTTTGGCTGTAGAATATAGTTTGTTTCATTGAACTATTAATTGTTTTTACATTATGGTGTCATTTAAAAAAATCGTGTCTTCATCACTATGGATGTAAGTCGTCAGATAATCGAAACAGCCGTTGTCAATCTTAAAACTCGATAAGGATTTAGTGCCGAAATTATTTATAAAACTCTGTATGTTCACTGGCTTTACTTAAAAAATTCTCCTAAACGAAATTAATAAGACACTAAGGTATTAATAGTTACATGGGAGTACGAATAGTTATATATGCTTTTTAACGGTTTTATTAAAAGAAGTGTGTTTAAATAAAAGTGATACCATAAACAAATCACTAAACTTTGTTGACCTAACAAAATGTTATTAGTCTAACTTGCAACAAATACTATACAGGAGCGGTGAAGGTCTCAACATAATTTTAGAACAAATGAGAGCGACATGGTATGGAAACGAAACCGGTACAAATTTCAAGTCCGGCACAAAATCCCAGGAAGGATAGTCTTGAATTAAAGGATGTCTGTCGACTCGGTTTTATTTTCACGATGTATACAGGCAATAAGCGTGCGCCGGCGTCTTTCGGCTAAGCACCTCCTGGCAGCAAACCATTGTTGGACGCATCGACGAATACCCCGGAATATGAATCGAGGACATAGTAATCGTTGTTGAAGGAAATCATGAAAAGTTTATGAAGGTAATATATTGTTATCGGATTTAACTGACTTTGAGTCGCCTGGTGAAATAAGAAGTTTAAGGGGTCTTTACGGTCATGTGGTCTACTACCACGTCAATGCCAAATTTTTTTCTATATACCTAAATGCACGTAATACCAAATGGTGCTTACACAAAAACGATAAAACTTTTGAAGGGTTTCGAGATATTGGACCATATTTATACGTTGGGGAAAATACTATTTTATTTAATGTTTCTTTTTGATTTTGTGTATGAAAATCATGGTACCTGTAGTAAGGAATATTATTGTTTACATTTATTCATTTCATTCATTCATATGACAAAAGAACCACGTAATAATGTTGTAGATCATGATATTGTTGTTAATGTTAGTGAGAAACATAATCCAAAAATGATTTGACTTGGTTTAAATATTGTAAATACGGAAGGTCTTTTAATCTTATTAGTGAATATTGAATTAAAAAATCTAAGATAAATTAAAGAAAAACGTCTTATTTACGTTATAAAAGAATTTATCAAAACTGATCGTGATTTTTGCCTTCGCATCGGTTTGTCACACGTGCGTAGTATCGGCAATCGCGAATTCTGTTTTAAGAATTTTTCACGAATCCATGCACAAAAATCCTTAACTCGGTCGTTTTACTCGACATTGGTATATGCGTCCTTACTACCGCACATGAATGTTCTCTCGAGCCGCGAGACGAGCAGCGCGCCGCTGGCTTATCAAAAGGCTGTGACTCTTCTCTCGATGACCCCTATTCATAATTGGTCGGTAATACCGCTGACAGTGGATTGTTCCATTGCTTTTTTGTACACGACACGAACGTTGCGCACGGAGCGTGCGCCAGCCGCCGGGGCGGCGATGGTCTTTCGGCGAGCTGAACGGTGCCACCATTCAGCTGCGGGAGTGAGACCGAATAGTTCTCCAGAGCGCTTGCTGCAGTACTCGCGACAGAGCGCGCTACGCACGGAGATGTTACGTCTCCGCGCAAAGTCAACGGGTCGCGCTGGCCGGATTTCTTCGAATATTGGTGACGATGTTCGTTTAAGCCTTCTGTTTGCTTTTTGTTTAAAAGTTTTGTTTCGAACGAAATTCTCTTCCATAAATTAGCGACGTAGTCCTTCCAGCGGGCCGGAGTAGTCAATAGATGGCGCATCGAATGGCCGGGAAGTTTCGTAAGTTCCGCACCGAGCGCGCTTTTCACCGAATAAAACGTTCCGACTCGGCTGCAATTAATTTACCGGAAGGACGGCGGCGGGGTGGCTCGAGCCCTCGCGGTCGGCGGCCGCTCACGACACGCGAAATGCCCACTTAAGGCTAACTCGTCCGGTACACCGAGCGAATTGGCCGGTATTAGATCGGCCCTACAGGCTCCGTTAAGAGAAAGTCGGAGGTCGGGGCGCACTCCGACACGCCGCCTTGCTTCGTTTAATCCCATTTGTGGTTAGTAAAGTGTTAAACGACACGTGCTCGATGGACGTTACTGTTATTAAAATAATAACCGTTGATTGACAATTTGATAAAGCTTTAATTGTCCAACGAAATTGTTATGAAGTATCAAATAGCGATTTTGTTTCAATTGCAATGGAATACAATCATCACTCACTAAAGTTATATTCTATCACGCTATTTTGAAATTGGCGGCGTTAATACTCATAGACTGCGAAGCGCGTGTGCCTTACTATTAGAATTTTATAAATGCAATTAATAGTTAAAATATAGTGTATTTACGAATATTTCGGTTTCTCAAATAATATTTTTGAGATATTTTATTCTATCATTTTTATGTTTATTAATCATACTATGTAATTAGATTTTAAAAGTGGTTCGAAAAATTTCTAACGGCTTTACTTGTGTACGGTATTTTTTAATTTATGTGATAAATGTACATATATTATAGTACCGGCCAAGTAAGGAGTCGCTCTTCTACAGTGTATGAAAGTTTGAGATATAATTCAACCATAAGTTTTCAACAAACCTCCGACTCTGAAACTTGACACTGAATATGAAAAAACCGTCATAAATGAATCAATTATATAAAGTTAGCCTTAAAAAATAATTCTCATTCCCTTTTTATTACAAGAATCGTGACGAACATTTCCGGAACCTTCCATAATCGAGCGATGCCCTTAGACCTTACGTACTTACACTTACCTGTAAATGCTTTATTCGGATGAAAGTTCTGTAAAAGAACGTAAGTCGGTCCTCGGGGTCTCACCTCAGCTGCCTAACATTTGCTCAGGTGAAATCCTATTTAAGTTTTCTGAAATATCATGTCCATATTTGTTCGTAGAATCCGATTTTTACTTCAATAGACTGTATAAGTAAGAATCCATAATCCCTTTATTATATACGGTCAGGAAAAAATTTTTCATATTTTATTACCATTAAGCAGATGATATTTTTAAAAACCAAAAAATATAAAGTACAAACGGTGTCCCGTCATTTTTCTATCGTTTTTCTATCCACCAAAATGAAAGAATTTAACATACAAATTCGATATACTTTGAAGTTTCATTACAAATAAAGGAACAATGCGAGACAAGCTGCGAAAAAAAAATGTGACGTTTATGAACCTAATGCCGTGTCGATAAGAGTAGTTCAAAACTGGTTCAAGCATTTTCAGTCCGATAATTTTGATGTCAAACATGAACTTCGTTCTGGTCGACCTGTTACGGATAAAGTCGATGCCATTTTGGAAAAAGCAGAGCAAGACGTAGTTGAAGAGCTGGGGATTGACCACAAAATAGATTTGACACGTTTCAAGAAAGTACGATACTTGGGTCCCGCGAGTTCACGGAAAAAAATCTGAAGAAATCTGAGTGTACTCGTTTCCAATTCCCTATTGAAACGTAATGAAACCGAACAGTTTTTGTAAAGATTAATCACTGGTGATTAAAAATAGATTACCCATGACAAGAATATGCGAAAAAGAACATGGTCAAAAGGCAAGCAAGCTCTATAGGCTATTATAGCCTATTTCACTTTAGTGAAAACCGGATTATCTCGCATTAAGTTCATACTAATTTTATGGTGGAACTGCAAGGGCATTATTCATTATGAGCTTTTAGCGCCGGGCAAAACCATCAGTTCGAATCTTTACTGCCAACAGCTGATGAGGCTGAAGCAAGAAGTAGAGAAAAAACGGTCGAAATTGATCAACAGAGAGGGTGTGATTTTTCACTATGATAACGTTAGACCACACACATCTTTAGCTCCTCAACAAATATTGAGAGAGTTTGATTGGAAAATGTTAATGCATCCACCATATAGCCCTAACCTTGCGTCTACAGATTTTCACCTGTATAAATATCGTCAGAATTCTGGAGGTAATATCAAGTTTAAAATCAAGAGAAGACTGTCAAAACTACTTGTCGCAGTTTTTTGATCAGAAGCTCTGAAATTTCTACTGAAATAGAATTATATCATCACCTACGAAATGGCATCGAGTTGTTGAACAAAATGTATTCATATTATAATTAAATGTAAATAAAATATGATGAAAATTTTATCTAGAATTTGTACATAAAATATGAAAAGCCCCTTCCCACAACCTGATATACAAAACACTTTAAAAATCAAGATATGATGGGTTGTGATTAAAAAGGACAAACAAAAGGTTCTATGTGTAAAAGTTGTATTGTTTCTACTATAGTTCTACATTATTTGCTTTTAATATGTCTTATAAGCCATGTCCTGGTTTTGTAACTATTAATATTGATTCTTTGTTGATTGTAATCGAGTGTGATTACATTTTAAATTATTATTATACATATTATTGTAAAGTATTATTAATCATAAAAAATATTAGTCTATATCTATAAATATTGTTATTTTAAAGAATCATTTTCAGTACTGAAATTTAAGCCACAAAATAAAAGAGAAATAAAACAGCGATGTTACTATTAAAATATTCAAATACTGTCAATGGAAAAGCTATGTAGTGATTTTTCCTTTTTACATCTTGGTTTCCATTTTAATTTTTTCAGAAAATCTACAACCCATATCATATAGGTCTTCGAGAGAACCACTTATCAGATCATATTCATAGTTGAAGATCTGCGATGATAGAGGATGTCGTTGTTTAGGGTTGTTCAGACAATATTAAAATTCGAAATATTCTTTCAATAAAAACGTATGAAAATTAAAATATGGTGCTTTCGGGGGTTACATTTTAAGTTAACTATATTTTTGAACATTATTAACTCTTATGATTGACGGTATAATAATATGTCATTGTGGGTTTTCTTCATTATTCAATATCTCAATAGTTTTATTATCCACTAGCGTGCGCCCACGTAGACTAAATGAATTCCTCCGTCTCACGTATCGATCAATTACGATACTTACCCAAGATCCTGATCGCCATATCGCTTTAGATCAAGTTCGCGGTGGCAATTTGTATCTTTTGATTCTAAACACATTCTTGATTTAATTAGATTCATCGTAGAAGTCGCGAACGGTGGCGTGCCGGTCGAAAAAGTGCAAGTAGTCACGATGACTTTCAAGCACAAAAATTAAATTATATTTACATCTTGAGCTTATGAATAAAATTTACAAGTCGAGGAGCGTACAAGAGGGTGCGCGGGAATGCCACCGGGGTTACCACTGTGCAGTCTGAGCAGATAAATAAAAAGGAAATCGAATAAAAATAAAAACTATTACAAACAGAAAGTAGCGTATGATTTACACAATTACATGTTCTGACTGTAAACCGATTTTCATCAAGATCGGTGAAATCTTTTTAAGTTATGAAAGAAGATGCAGTCAGACAAAATAACAGACTGACAGACTGTAACATATTATTTACGTAATTATATGATTGTAGTGTATACCATTTTATTAAGATGGTAAAACCATTTCAAAATATAAAAGAACATACAAACAGATAAACATACACATTGACAGTAACTTATAATTTACGCAATTACATGTTCTTACAGTATATCAATTTTCATCGCAATAGGTTAAAGTATGCTTGAGTTATAAAAGGATATACAGACAGTTAGACAGATAGATATAAATTTTTAAAATGGTAGAATAGAGTTAGTCATAAAATGAGTACCTATCACGCAATTTCACAAAAAAAAACGTACAGATAGATGCTATAGATTTATATAGTAGTTAGATCTGGCATAGATTAGACATCAACGCGCAAGTTAACGTCAACGAGTCACGTGGTCTTTGTGTAATGACAGTCAATTCAGATTCAGAAACAATGTCTGTGTTTCTTTGGTGTAATGCTGTCTATCGATGGCGTTTATCTGTAAAGGTGATTTTAGGCCGGCGTTGACGGTAGCGGCGTACAATGTGGCGTACATTTATACTGTTGTAGGAAAATTTTTAAGTCCAAGGGATGTGTCCCTACACATGACCCAAGGTACTCAGCGTACCTTACTGAGCACTTGCCGGTATCTCACGCGAACGCAGCTCTCACACACTAAACGAAACGCAACAACAAAAACTACTACTTCAATATTCTGAGAGAGTGTACTATCTCGCTGATTGAGTTTTAAGAAGGAACACAGAACCTTAGCTGTCTATTTCGACCTAATCAGCTTTGTCAAGTCTTACACCTTCCGACTAGGCTTTCCGGATAGTCTAGCCCACAAAAAATGTGTATATCTTGTCACGACAATACCTTGTTTTCGAGATTTATTCCGAATTTTCAACAAGGGTGGTAATAGATAATTCGAATGGGTCGAAGGGCGACGACGATGAGAGCGGCGCGCGGGCGGTGCGGCGCGGGCGGCGCGGGCGCGTCCGTCACCTAATCGGGCCGACACGACTTTCCAATAAGCCGTAATGAGCGTAATCAGGCGCGGCCACGAGCGCCGCGCGCGCTGTCCATTCCGATATTATCTTTATTATATGGATAATTTCACTGTTTAATTAGAACGACTGCGCGTGTGCGCCGACGGCACAAGGTTTGATAGCCAGCCCCCTGAGTGACATTGTCATTCGACGGCGACGCACGTGTCCACCTTTTATCCTAAAATTTAAGTCAATTGTTGGTGTTTCACATTTTAACTTAACTACTTTTTCAATTTTTAAGCCGGTCTCGAAGAAATTTCACGATTTCAAACAAAATTCAAGTGTATTATTGAAACTCAATAGAAATCCCACTATTAGGCCTCTTTTACAAAATTGTAAAAGTACAAAAATAAGATTAAAGCCTAACTACATATACATTTTAATTTGAAAATATAAGTACTGACGTGGTACACCGACCTCGACTACATAAAAATCACTTTTATATTTTATGACAATTAACAATCAATGGGTCAATTGTCAAAGTAAGGAGAATAATTTATGTTTGATTCCTGTGTGTAGTGACAGAAAAACGTGCGGACGCATTGACGTAATGATGTTTTGAAAAACGTTAATCAAATATCAATATATTGAAAATTCATATACCTTTCATTTCTGAAAACATGAACTTAAAATTATTAAGTAAATAAAGCTTTGTGCATATAAACACGAAACTGTCGTAAAGCTTTTTTAATACAATTTCAATAAAACTCTATTGGTACCGTATTTCATTATAAACAAAATATGAAAGACTATATCAATCAGCAACAATAATAAAAAACGGTTGACAGATATGAAAACGTTTATTTAAAAAAACTGCATTGACGCGATCGAACTGGAATTTATTTATTCACTAAACTTCCCCGTAGCTGCGCCTGCGTATTGCCTGCGGAAACTTTGTCAGACAGTCCCTCGTTTACTTTCCGTTTGGGTCTTCATCTCGCTTCTGGTATCCGTACATCGTCAGCTACACATTACTAAGTAAATGGCGTTGTAAAATAAGGTAATTACAATTATAAATTACAATTCTACTTGAAAGTAACGTTTAACAGATTTCATCGATATAGTCTCAAAGTAAACAAAATATTCATTTACGCAATGAAAAAGTTCTAAATTAGTTCTCTAATATGAAGCTACCGCTCTACTAAATTTAATTCTCACGATTCATGGTCTTTCCTAAAAAATGTTAAGAAACAAAAAAGACAGATAAATGCCCTGAGCCCCTAGTATCAGTAGGAATTAATGGTCTTTAGAATTGTTTTGATGTATTTTAAAATAACGATTAAAAATGCTCTATTATTTCATGCAAAATACATGATATTTTTTATGGATGGAATATGACTACAAGTTTTTTAAAAATAAACACAAGCTAAAAGCTCGGCCTTGGAGTAGCCGCATCGTGAGGTGTGTGGTCGCCGCGTTACAATCAAGCTTCGAAATTGATTGATGCAATCAATTGTGGTCCGTGATTGTGTTACGTCTAATGACCAATACTGATGTAAATTAGAAAGCGGTTTATGGTGAAATCACGATTTACTTAGGATTTGGATGTCTGAAGATCATCAATTTGATCTCGAATTAATGTTTAATGCGCTCGAGTTTATTGAATTTTATTGACTGCGCAAACTTCTCTAAGGTCGAATTAAACTTCATTAAATAATTGGAGAATATAATGTCGAAACTTGAAGAATGAAACATTAAAAATCGGGACTTCAAATAAAAATATAACGATAATCATTTATAAAATAACAACGTCTTCAATTATTTATAACATAAAACATAGTTATAGAAACTAGTATTCACTTTTTTTACCAATTTTAAATTCAAAGGTAAACTATTTTACGACTGTGTTTTGGGGTCTAACTCCTATTCTATAGGTACACTAAAGGTACGTAGGAAATGATAAAACGCGCATGGACTGTAAATTTAATATGCTTATTTCAACGAGTTGCATGAATGCAAAGAGGTGCGCGCGAAGGCGGTTTGTATACAAGTGGTAACACGCCGGTGCTGCCTCGTCCCCCCCCCCGCCGCGCCGCCGCCGCCGCCAACGCTAAGGAATTCACTTTAGCAAATTTAGTAAAAAAAAATTAAATTGCAGCAAATAGTCGCTACCACGCAGGCGTCCATGATTATATAGCAACGACCGAGTTTTAGACGGATCGATTTAAGCGAGTTGTTTTCAAACATTAACTTTCTTATTCAGAGTACCGCTAGTCTAACCGAAAAACATTCTTGGATAATAGTTTAACACAAGTTTAAGAAAAAATCTATTTAGAAATCTTGTTTAACTTTTAATTTACTTTTAACACTGTTAAATCCATAATACTATAGTTAAACACGGGGAGATATTTAAAAGTAGTTTAAATATTGTTTTACATAATGAATGATAGGTTGTCAAATTTGAGATGTGTTCAACCCTTAAGAATGGTTTGTCTATAGCAAAATTAATTTTTATAATCCTGAATTTCAATTTCAGTACTACAACGCTTTGATTCTGCTATGGCTTTTCATTGTATTACATCAATTTTTAACATTTTACCTCAAACGGTTTTATAGAAGATCGATTGCGACGTAAAGATGAACAGACACGATAACAGTCTATGCAATGATACGCTAATTCATCATTAACACTCCCAATAAAATCTGACAATCAGGTAGTTAGCTTTTGGCGATCGTATGTTGCCGGTTGATGAAACATAATCTTGGCGGACGGTAGATTGATTGAAGAAGATTGAAGGTTCCTCTCATCCCTGACTAATGTACGTAATAAGGCGCTATAACAGATAACGTTACGCTTTCCATGTCTAATTCACAATTTAGAACATTCAATTTTGTTTATTTTATTATTTTGTAGTCATTTAAAAAGTTGCGTTATCGTATTTTTCCTTAAGCAGAACCTCTAGATACAGTAACAAAAAAAAGTAGTTGACCACTCCGTTTGAAGCAACGCTAGAATTTGTTATTAGGCGGTGTTCGTTATTGGCGCCGGATGTAGTTTGCTAGTATTAACTAACAGGTGACCTATCTACATACTAGACCTGCACCCGTATGAATCTCTTATTATTTTATTATGTAGGAAATTCTAGTATATACTTATATATATATTAGGAAGTCGTCGTAAACTCGAAAGATGCTGAGTAAAGCTCGGTTGCACACTATTATAAAACCACAACCGTCTTCGATATTGCGACTTCGCCTTGTAAATTGGAAAGCCTATGATATTTTGCTGCGTTAGGTATTTGTATCGTTATTATGACTTATCTAAGTTCGGTCGTTCACATGGAACGTAATTGTCGGTAATTCGATGTCGTGTTCACACGCCGCGGACAACACAAACATTGCACATTGAATGCAATGTCTCTTTGAACGTAAGAGCAATCACAGACCGGGACAGGCGCCGTTTTAGGTGAGTGGCGGCGAAAAGTTTTCTCCAAAAAATGTTTGTTTGTAAAACATTTATATAAATCGAGAGCGGGTTGTGTTTGTTTGCGGCCGTTTGTTAAGAGGGGCGAGGCGGGTCGCGGACGAGTGTCTGAGTGCGCAGGCGTGTGGCGGTGTTAAGAGAGCGACACCGCCTCACTACCTCGAACGTTATGTATTACTACGTATGTAATGGCCTGTTGATCTTCTATGATTTAGCACTCATTTTAGGTATGGAAAATTCTGGATACAATAGTGACCTACATGAAGTAACCTACATTGTTATGCTACAACCACATCCATCCGGTATCTGGAAAGGATGAATGAAAGTAGACAGACAAAAGTAATCTATAAAGCGAACGTGTGTAGTGGAGGTCGGTCGGCAAGGGTCGTCCTAAAAATCTTATGCTGGCCAAATTGGTGTCATATGAAAAAAGAGTCAGATTTTAAGCTCCCGAAACCGACGAGCTTTCACGAAAAGATGATGGATGTCAGTGAAGCGAGAGGGATATGCAAAGACCGTACCACCTGGAAATCTGTAGCCTCTGCCTATCCTTCTGAGAAATAAGCGTAAGTTTATATTATTTATATATATCTTCAGAATTTCATGATTTAAAATTATTTGTGTACAGCGACAGGCCAGCGGCTGCGAGAGGACGTCACGCTTTGAATGTTGAGATAAAGAGGATATCGTGGTTTCCATAAGGGACTCGCTCAGAAAAAAGGGACATAGCTCAAACCAGAAAATGTGGAAAAATTGAATAATTACAAAATAGATGCTGTATTAAAATGTGTCCTTTGCAGTCGATACTGCAAACCTAGGCATTTTATTAAAACATAGGAAGTACTCAGATTTTTCTGTTATGAGCTGCGGCACTTCAAACAAAATAAGGTTCCTTATTTTAAATTTTTTTTGGAACGCCAGCTTTCATCTATGTTTTATAAATTTTGACTGTTTTACAAAATTTCAAGTTTTTTATCCAACGGTTTTGGAGATTCTTGCTCCAGCGGACGGACTGATCTTGTAAGGGCACTTTTTTAGATTTACGAAACTGTGAAATACATTCATAATTAAGGCAGAACTCCACTAGCCTGCGGAGAACGAGAATCAAAAACATAGTTTATGCTGTTGTCGATGCGGTACCTTAGATTCATAAAATTAATTTGTCATTTTACCTGTGTACTTGATGGACTCCAACATAATACATAAGAAATTTCTCGGACATTAGACTAATTTTTAATTTAATTCATTTAATTTAAATCGAATAGTATTTTAATTTCAAATATTAAAGATAACATTTGAAACCCATCATTAAAAAATATAATGATCGGTTTCAAGTGTCATGTATAATATAATCTAGAACGAGTGGTAAATTCATAAAAATTTACCATTTGTTCGGGAGGGAGTGTTTCCTCAGAAAGAGAGAATGTCCTAGGTCTTCGAGTCCCAGCAGAGAAAATGCCAGGTACAGGTATTGGTCAGACAATCGACATCGACAAACATTTCAAGCCTCTAGCAATGCTGCAGAACTTTCATTTTATCAAGGAGATAAAGCATTAACATGGTTTGATAGGAATTTGTGGAAATATCGTAATTATAAAATTGAACAAACTACGATTATTAATGGTTTCAAAAGAGATTTTTTCCAGTATTGATATCTGTACCTTAAGACAACGTAACACCCACCATGCGCGGGCGCATCTCGAGTGCTGTGTCTCGAGGGGGCCGCACAGCAGCACTCGACGTCTCAACAACAACGCCCACTGTTTGTATACTGAAAAACTTTCTACCATAATTCCTAAGCGACGACATATTTATGACCAATGAGATTTATAACTCTTAATAAACATAAGAACGGCGACTCACGGACTAAAATCATTTCGTTGTCTGTCCGAATGCGCCATTTACTAAAAAGTAATATTTTTCCACGTTAAAAATATTTTCTTCGATATTATAAAAATGTATATTTATAAAATATGACGTAAACATCGCGTTGAGTATCTCTTGAGTACACAAATACTCAGATGTACAGTATCGCTAACGTCAGCGTACAGGCTCCACTGACTCGCTAAATCAAATAAATAGGCGCGGGGCGCTCCACCGTGCGCCGATACCAGATCGCGCCGACGTCGGCCGTGTACGCCGGGACTCCAACAACGTATTTATCGGGCGAGCGGTGCGCGCGCGCATAGATCACGGCCCGGGGGCTATCGCGCGCGCGTCCGCGCCGGTTTCCGTTACGCTACGGTTACCGTTCTTTTTCACGTCGGCCTGTGAATTTGAATGTCGTGGAGGCATCCGATTAGCCGCACGGGTGATGATCGAAACACTTGGAAAAATTTTGAGATGAAAAAGACAATACGGTTATTATCATGTTTTGGAATAACAGTGGGGATATTGCGAGAGACGGTGCTCAGGAAAATGTTTTTAGTGATTTCCGGCCGATGCGTGAGACATTGAGCCGCTGTAGGTATCGGAAACGAACACTTCTTAAATTATTAATTATTTATGGTATAAAATTAAGTACAAAATTATGAAGTCATATTTCTTTTGTTAATTAGGACCTCTTTACGTCGTACACTAAAAGTCATTTATTTCCAAAATACTAGCTAAAGTGTAATTTTTAATTATAATATTTTTCAATTCTGCTCAATTCTCATTAAAGAAAATAATAATTCATTAATAAATTGTATGTTTTTGGAATCAACTATAAATTTTAATACCATTACATCGAATAAATATCTTCTCAAGTTCCTAAGTCGTATTCGTTGCGCCTGCGCACGCCGCAGTACCACTTCCGCGGCGGCGGCTGCGCTATCAGAGGCGCACAAACATGCATCTCCTCACATTACAACAGCGTCTGAGCGCAGATGTAAATCTCGCGATGGTTGCGTTACTTATTGGCCTCGCCGCGCGGCGCCGCTCGCAGAGGAGGCGTCAGCGCAGGAACGGTACGAGCGCCACCCCGCGACCATAGACACGACGGCGCAAGCGGGCGCACGTTTACACGGAACGTAGATGATGATATTTATGCACTGAACGAGTACACGAAGAGGAAAATATAAGGAAACTGATAATATAGCTTACGTTGATAATGTTAATATTCCATAAGCTTTTTCAGAAATAAATTTGAAGATTCCTCCTTCCTCGTAATACCTACTAATTTAATATTTAATCTTTTGTGAAGTTTTTTTATAGGCTAATCTTTAAGGAGCGGTTTTTCTATACAGTCCGCAATTTAAATGGGGGACGAAATCCAGTGTTAACAAAAACTGAAGTTGTTATGTTGCCCCTCGGCGCAACATATTCGCGCACTTATATTGGATGCGTATATTTTTTTCTTTTATAAATGTTTTGCTTTTGAAGTAGACGAGTTGAGTCTTCAATGTGTAAGCACATAGCAGCTCCTACGTCCGTAGTCCAGGTCGTGAGCTACTGACATTACGCGATTTATTTAGAAAACATTGTTACAAAAGAGATGCAACTGGGAAAATGTCAACAAAGGACAAATACGTTCACGAATTCGGAGTTTAACTCGACGAAGTTGAAACACGACATTTTTTATATAGAAGTTTTACTTATGTATCCTTTTACTAATACAGTATTATCGAAGAAACGCATTAATTTTTTTCTGTCAAAACGCGATACGATCATTGTCTCAAAATATTATTAGGATGTTGCGTTTTCTGTCACGTGTCTTAAACAGAATTTGATTATCAGTGACCGTACTTTAACAAGATTTTTGTGTGCAAATCAATACGAGCATGTTTCTGTTCTAGATTGATTGAAATTCAGTGCTGACAATTTTTTTTATATTCTGCTTCTACTTATTTTATATTTCTATTTTTACAAATCAGCACCCTGACTGTAACTACATTTCTCCAGCGGTCGCAGTCGACGGCCGATCTTCACGAATCTCATCATGAAGAGAGACATGGCAAAATTGTCTTCAGCATACCGACACTTCGCGGTGCTAAGTCCCAGTGCCAAGTGCGATAAGCATTTCGAAGACCAGCAGTGTAATCCTGAAACGGCTGGAAACTCTTCATACCCTAAAAAAAAATCACCAACGTCTATTGAAGTTATACTTCGTTCATTTTTAGTTTATTTTGTGACGAATTTGCGCTCGCCGATGTAACGCGTATGCCATTCGCTATTATTGCTCCCAATGTACGCTCGTAATCCTAAATGTTGGAGCCTCCAACTGCAGTTGCACTAGTATACTGCAACAGCATGTGTATGAGGTCCAACAAGATGAGATCCAACAAGCGCCGTCGTTGTGTTTCAGTACTGAACTGGCGCTGTGCAGTATTGGCGCTGTGCTCAGCTTAGAGTGCTTGCATGGAGTCTCTAATTTAGTAAGTCTTACTACAATTAAGTGACGAGTATGTTTTGTGAACTTAAAACATATTGCCACATGTAGATGTATATTTTTTATATGTATTTATATTAAGGAATTTCTGAAGACTAATGCTTTGCATTGTTAACAAATGGAATTATTATTGTTAATGATATAAAAAATTCGCGCATCAGATAAATTCTTAATTTTGCATCAATAAGTTTAAATATAGCAAAAACTACATTTTTCATAATTCAAACGAGTAAATAATTATCATTTTTAAACACGCCAAAGAAGAATAACTTCTTACGTGCATATATAAATAAATTCTCGTTTTTTATAATACGAAACCACTGAAGATGAATAACATTTGAAAACCAATCATTAATACCCAGCCATTTACCAAATGAAAATTAGACATTATTTAATAAGGTCTTAGAAAAAGGTTATTCGTATGTAATATCAAATTCAAGTTGATTTTTAATCATATTTTATTTTATCTTATTTAATTATAACATATATATGCTATTTTGTTGAACAAGTCATTGTTGTTTTGTATGTAAATCCTATTTCTACTCTAAATAATCCTATTTCTGTAGAAATTTTTTGGTTTTTGATCAAAAACCTGCGCCGAGTAGTTTTGACAGTCCTCATTTGATATTAATTTAACACTACCTAATGAATTATGAAGAAACTGAAACAGATGAAAATCTGAGGATGCAAGGTCATAGCTATGTGGTGGATACATTAACACTTCCCAATCAAACTCTTCCAGTATTTGCTGAGTGGCTAAAGATGCGTGTGATCTGGCGTTATCATGGTGAAAAACCAGTCCCTCTCAGTTGATCGATACTGGCCGTTTTTCCTCTACTTTATGCTTGAGTATCATCACCTCTTGGTAGTAAGATCCGAATTAATTTGCCCAGCGGTAAAAGCTCGTAATGAATAATGATCTCCCAATCTCATTGTACTCGTATTATCAACTTATTACCAATTAATCCGGGTTGCGCTATTGTCTGTAGAGCTCGCTTGCCTTTTAACCATGATGTTTTTCACATTTTTGTCATAGGCAATAATTTTTTCATCACCACTGATAAATCTTTTTAAAAACGGTTCGATTTCATTAAGAGAATCAGAAATGAGTATACGATTCATTAGATTTATATTCGTGCGCTTGTGGGACTCAAGTATCGACCTTTTTTGAAATGGGTCAAAACTGTATTGTGGTCAACCCTTAGTTCTTCAGCTATGTCGTAAGAACTAATATGCCGATTTTGCTCTACTTTTTCCAAAATGGCATCAATTTTATCCGTAACGGGTCGACCAGAACGAGGTTCATATCTTTGACATCAAAATTACCGGACTGAAAACGTTTGGACCAGTTTTGTGCTACTCTTACCGACACTGAATTAAGTCCTTAAACGTCACAATTTTTTTTTGCGGTTTGAGTTGAATTTTTTTTTTGTAATAAAACTGCAAAATGTATTTGAATTTGTTTGTTAGATTCGCTAATTTTGGTGGACTGAAAACAATATAAAAAGCAAGACACCGATTTTACTTTTCACTTTCCTTATTTTTAAATGTCACGTATTTAATGGTATTAGAACTAGCCAAATATAAACAGCACAATCAAAGAGATTTTGTAGCAACTTTTTACTTACAAAAAGCTTTTCCCTGTCCTAATAATATTTTATTTCGTAACATAAAAATTGTATTTAAAGCACGTATATTTTTCTCTTATTTAAATGAAATGAAAGAAGGCAAATACAATTTCAGTTGTTTTTAGGCACGAACAGACACCTTGTTGAAAATCGATCAAGTTTCTACTTTGTATTACAAAGAGACAAATGTTTAACATATAAGAGTTAATACCGACTGCAAACAACGACGCAAGTGCCATAATTAATTTTAATAGAAAAGACCAATCAGTGGTACCCAGTAAGTCATGAGTCGTGTGCGACGGCTTCAAGAACGGGGGCCGTGAGTAGATAGAGTGAGCGATCGCCGAGCCAGACCATAATAACGTCATTTGGCATTCAAAGCGAGCGTATTTTTCAATTTTATGGTGGTTCCCGTTAGGCGGCTTCATTCCCTGAAAGCGCGCGTCAGCCTAGATCAAGCAGCATCGCCGTGCTAGAGATGCGAGTACTTACTTACGATGAGCTCTAACTCCAGATCCGATCTACACATTAGCTAGGGTTTAGTTAAATAATTACATAAAAAAGGTCAAAAATTGTGTGATTTATCGTATACATTGTGATATTTACAATTACAAGTAAAATAGTAGAAACAATATGATAAATAATTTGTGGGAGTCCTTGACTAGATAAAAAGCTTACCTTAATAGGTTTATCTTGTACAAACAGAAAAAGTATCAAGAACTGCACGTATGTTACAGTACCAATTGACGTATTTTTGGTGTAACATATGTGTAATATTTGGTACTGATACTGGTAAATGTACGATGGTTATTTTATTCATTAAAAACAAAAGTTAATGAGGGCAAAAATACGGGAAACAGTCCATTAAACAAAAATAAGAAAGGACTAAATAAAAAATATCAGAAAAATATATAATCTTAAGTAATAAAGCATATTTAAAAATGCATTCACTCTTTTGGTTGAAGCAAATAAAAACAATAAAAAATTGATTTTAACGTCGGATTAATGTATCTCATGTTACAAGTAATTTGTTTTGCATATGTAACGACAGTATGGACATCTTTTTCGATTAATGTCTTGTTCAAGCGCTATTACTATAAATGACAGGGTGTCCTTCTTATTAGTGAGTTCTTTCACCGGTTTCTTTACGCATTAATAATTCCCTTTTCTTAGGTATATTATTTCTCTTTTATTCATTATAACAACTGCAAAAACCTTCGCATCATTCAATATAGACTTGCTACATCTAAATCGATTTCGTCACATTTGTATTATCAATTTCCGCTTTTCTCGTTTGTTCATGGGCGGATACCACAAAGTGCTCATTGCAATTAACTTTATTTTTTGAGTAATCTTTTTTCCACCGCAAGTGTGATAAAATTCATTTTGTGATTAATTTTAGACTTTGAACGAAATTATCTCACGAATTAAGTGGACACCTCAGGTCTTCTCGGAACATCCCTAGCGTGTCGCTGGTAAGCGCGGTGCATCAGTATTCCGCGCGGGTCCGCAGCCTCCCGCCGGGCTTATCTCTCCCGATTGTCATCGCCCGACAAATACTCACGACTCTCTAATGAGTCGCACGGAATATTATGGCCGCTTAAGAGCTAAGCTTTCTAGAAGCTTTTGTGGAAAGCTCCGTTTGCGGTGGACGTCTTATTCGTATGCGGCGGGCGATGCGCGTGGGCACGACCGCGTCTGTCGCTGCGCCCGCGCCGGGTCAACGCAGCTGGGAAAAATATTCGCGAGGTTTTATATCACGAATCAGGTGGAAATGTGAATCTCGATCAAGGGAAATATAAACTTTGACCGATGAGCTTCTAAATATTTAGGAGGTATAATTTCTGACGAGCTTTCTGAATAATATTACCTAGTTGTGATGTAATAATAGTATGAGTATATTTAAAGAGTGAACTATCGTATACAATTACATTGAATATATATGTATTATTAAAATTACGTACATACGTTGCAGATCAAAAAAATGTTGACTATACATTCGCATGAAACGTACGCAAAAATAGTATCTAATTAATTGGGAGTTAAGATAAATAGAAAGGTAATATTTAATAAGGTGTTCGATATCTGTTCATCCTCTAGAATCAATGTTCAAGTTGTTGGATGAGTTGTTATTCGTAGTGGAAGAACAGAGTTGAGAGCCAGCGGTGGGTTGCATTCTGCTTGTTATTGCGTGTTGCATTCAAGCGTTGACCACACAGTTTAAAGCAAACATTGCCCAACAATGGCCCACTCCTCTGTCCATCACCCCCTACGCCCATCATAAACTCTCCGTCAGATATCTTATTTCTACCTAAGAGGCCAGCAAAGCACGGGTGATTCCTCTGGGGTTGTGAATGTCCATGGGTGGCGATGACCACCTATTTCTCTGATGGCTGGCAAGCTCGTTTGCCTTTCGAAATTATGATAAGAAAATATAAATTATTTCCAGTGATGACATCATAAACAATATAATTTTATCAAAAAGGTCTTTGTTTCATGTTCGTGTTTATTATATAATACATGTGTTTGTTCCAAAAACAGCAATTGTATGATGCCGCAGGCAGCGTTTATCTAAATGCTTGAACAATCGCGCGCATAGCATGCAAATACGCGTCTGCGCAGTCCGGCCCTCGCCGGTCACGTCATTTGTTTCTTTCTACACATTAAAATTGCCCGCCGAAAAATTCCAGGCATAAGGTTTATTACCAAATTGTTTTTTTGGTCCATTAAATTTTTAAGGTCCTTTTTATAAAGTTCATTCCGACTTATCTAAATTAGATTTTTATAATTAACTGTAACGTAACCTACAAATAAGTGTATAGAGTATAAAGTAAATGAAAATCCGATTAGGGAACATAAAATACTTATAATACAAAATCTGCAAGAACTATTTCCAAGGCGATTAACAATATGACACTTCAAAAATGCTTATTTATTATAAAGTTTGAAAATTTTAACATTTAACGAATAAAAATGTATTAACAGCTAGTAACAGGCCGTAAGTGGTCAATGACGTGGTCTCGAGGCGGGACGTAAGTGGTTAGAGCACTCACGCGCCAAACGCGCCGAGATTTCCCTTAATACCACGAACGAAGGCTAACTCATTGTTATTCTTGTACCGTTCAGGCCGCTATTCACAACAAGTGTTTAACTAAAAGTGGCGGAGCGGCGGCGCGGGCGCGTCGGCGGATTTAGTGCGCCCGCGCAGCCGCTAACGAGAACCCAAATACGGCTGAACTATGGCCGATCTATCGAGTGCCGCGCCGGGCCGATGTAATAATGTGGCGTCGATTGACGAAGTGTTCATGTCTCATTTCGTTAGGCTCGACACGGGCGTTCTGCGGTCGTACCACCGGCGGCAGGAACCTCCACATCGTGCGGTGTCTGTCGCAGATCCGCCATATTTATCGGCGATTCCCTTTAAATGCCAACTTTTACATTTACAATTATTTTCTCTCGGTTTGTTTCTTTATCATTATTTTTATTTAATATCATTATCAATCTTAAGAAATTTTATAGGCGCATGATGAAAGAAATTTGATTTAAGTAAACTTTGAAAGACTATGAAGGCGATAACTTAATTCAAATTTGTACTTTATACACGATTGGAAAAATTCTGCTTTTAAACACTTAGTTATTCAGTAACCTGTGATACATATTTGTTATTTAGTTTTGCTATAAAAAATCGATATAGAATATTTTTTAAATTGGAAAAAAAATAGTCTTTGAATGAATGTAGAATCGGGAAAATTAATTTTATGTTTTTAGGTTTATGCACGAAGTTTCGAATAAGCTTAGACATCTTGGAGAGTAAAAATATAAACGCAAATGAATAACTTATTTCTGTTATTTGGTTTTTTACTCGTTTTTGTATTTCAAAACATCCTTGTTTAATAAGAGATGTTAATTTTCATGAACATTTTAACTCTCAGAGAGGTTTACGTTAATTTGAAACGAGCTTTCACAACCTCATTCCAGTCGCAGCACGGACCACTACAAGCGAGCTTTCAGGGCTTACAACTGTTATAACGTACGTAAATGGCCATTAGTAGACTTCTGCGTCGAGAGCTTAACACGTAAACGCGGGTAGCTTACAATATTTATTGATCGGGCGGTTAGCAGTTCGCGCAACGGTCAGCCGGTGTAAACGCGCGGCGGGGCTTGTCGGCGGTATCGCGCGATGCCATCGGGGGCCCGGCCGTGTCGCGCCGGATGTGGGTCGCGGCGCCTGCGCCGGCGAGCGTGCTAACTGCGAGCCGTTTACGGGAATCGAATAAATTAGGAACATTCGTCAAGTGCATTCGGCATCTTTCGGACTTAAAGGTCCGGCTTTGGTGATCTAGGATCGGGTGAGATTGATAAAGAGGGATGTGTAGATATTTTCTCTCGCTAACAGCAATATGCGATAATTCATTCGCCTCTCAGTGTTTTTACAAAATTTATAGTTTCAATAGATATACAAAAGGCATAAGTTGTATCTGACGTTGAGCGTCTCCAATTATCAGCGGATCAACTCGACTCGTTTTGGTTGCATGGATACATAGCGTCTTTGTCCACGTCCTGTTGCATATATTGCGGGGAGTGCTCTAAAGAACTATTCCATCTCATTCCTGCCTCTAACTCCCGCTGTCGTTCCGCTACCATCATCGCTTTGTCGACGGTTGGTATTCCATTCTCGCACGCTTCATGGGTTACTTTCTCCACGTTCTATAAAACTTTGTAACGATCTATGATTATCAGCGATATTACCGATCATTTATAACAAGTGAATTTTCAAAAAAAGAGCCAATTTTTTTTCTAAACCGTATTAGTGATTACCCAAGAATTGCGGGCGTCCATGGGTGGCGCAGATCGTGTTTTATCTGTTGGATCGCATGCTCTTAAAAACTTATAAAAACAAAGAAAATATGTAATTGACGCATAGACAATGTGGTGCACCTGGTTATGCTGCATTATAACTGTGTACCGCGTAGACTACACCGGTACGAGCCCGAGTTTACACCACTTCGGCGCGTAGATCAAGCTTAGCGTCGATGGCGACACGGACAGGTCCCCCCGCGGCTCGCGACGGTCGCGCCCTCTGCGGGTCGCTATGCGTACGGGCTGCGCGACGTGGGCGTCATTATGGCTGCGCGGTAAGAAGCGCCGTATATAAGGTACATTATTAGCGTTGCGACAAATACCTATTCAGAAAGTAAATACGTCTAGGTTTTTTGAAGTGCTTTTTCGCGTGGGCCGTTTTGTCGCGTCGATGTCGGTTTTGAAAATTCGAAATAGTTCTAATATAAAAACGAGAACGACGGAAAACCTTCGTAATAAAGTGTCCATTACCGCATTCTTCGTGTCGGCAGCACTGTCGGTGTACAGGCCACAGACAGCGCATTTATATTACATTGGAAGAGATTACTTGTCTATTGATGTATTTGTTTTGTATCGGAAGGGGGTTGCGTTTCTTACGGAAGCCAACATTCAGCCGTCTACTAATAAGTTTAAACTTCTCTTGGGATTTATTTTTTTGTATTCGCTACTGCTTGGGCTACGTTACATAAAAAGTATGTACGTCAGGTTAAAAGGGCAGTTATTCATCTTGTGTGTTGTAAAAACGCAAACCTTGATGAGATTTAAATACAGTTATTTCATTTGTACTGTATGCAATAATACATAACACACGTGGACATAGCATAGAAACATAGAAATTGTAAGGTCACATATAAATGTGTTGTAATTATCTGTGTAACGGTTTTTAAATGATTTTTATATTATTTATAGCCACAATAACGGTTACTAGAGATCTTCTTGGACCAGGTATTCTTACCATTATAAATAACTATTAACTGTGCAATAGTCTTTTTGATTTTGCTTGTAAGAGACTTTAAAACGTGAATGAAATCTTTTAAGAACGATCATCACGCAGACCCTGAAAGGTATGCTGGTTTAATGTTTTTAAAATTACCTTATATAAGTATAATTTTGTTGTCTATTACCCTACGATGCATTTTATACTCATAGACAACGCCCCCCCCAAACATTCGCCCGGGCAGTCGTAGCGACGGCCCAAAAATCATATATGGGATTCCGTTCGTGTATCGCACACGCCAGACCACAACAGCATGTTGCTATCTTCACGTCGTAAACCTATCGCACTTTGGTCCGTGTAGATTATTACATAATCAGATCTAAGAATTTACCTGACTCTAGGCAGGGTCTGGCACGAACTTGAAAGATTCTTAAAAAAACTAGAATATTCCTTTCTCTTGATGGACAGCGTACGTGGAGGCCGGCCGTCGGCTGTCGGCTGTCAATTAAGGCGACGGCGTCCGTCGGGGCGGGCCGCCGGCGCCGCTGGGCGGTAATTAAGTTGGATTTATAGCGCTTAATGCGCACCTGAAAGCACTGAAGATTTATGGGGCGCACCCTAGCGGCCAGCGGACTTTGTTGTCAAATTGTTTTTTTTTTTCGTTTGGAAATCGGTAGGCATTTGTTCGAATTAATCGACCCACAGCCAGAACATTGGTATGTGTACGTTGTCAATTGACAGATAAATAAACAGAGTGATTCAAAACCGTAATTTTATACAATATCTCTTTTTTAATTAAAATGCAATTTTAGTGGAACGTGTTAATATTTATCATTAACGTATAATAAAACGGTACAAAAATTTGTATAACGGTATTTTGTCCAATACTTACACATATACATATAATGAAAAGGCGATTCATATATGAAATTTTTCTCTAAATTTTTGACGTGACAACGTCTTAAATTAGGTTGCGGCTGGGAGTCACTTATGAAAAGTGTAACGCTCGGTAACGTAACGATGAGTCACCGAACGAGAGAGGCCCGCCGAATGCCCGTCTCTCCCACTCAACTATGATCGGTCTGCCGCGCGCAAAGGCATAGCTTGCAAATGTATTGCAAGTTATTGTATGTATATTTGTATATAAATACGTATGTATGTAAAGGTAAAAATAAAATTTTGTTAATATGAAATTCAGTGCGAGATTCTTTGTATAAATTAATGTTTTAAATATAATTCTTTGTATAAATAAATGTTTTAAATTGTTACTATTATTTCATCCTTCTTCCTACTATACGAATGAATATTCACATTAAAATGATTTTACCATTCAAAGTCGTTGTCACGTAAAACTTTCGCCCGTATACCGACTTTACAGGCAACCAAATTTTTTTGTATGTCATGAAACACTCCATCATACACGGTTTGTTTTTTTTTAATTATAAGAATAATTTTTCATTATTTATCCATCGATAGCTAATTGTACTCTTTTAAATGACGCCATTGTCGCTAGCACTGCCTGGAATCTCGTAAATATCATTATCTACTTTTGACTAACATTTTTCTCTTATATGTTATACATCTTACTGATAAAAAGTTATACATATCATCACACCGACTTACATTTCAGGGGTACATTATTCTGATTTCAAATCTTAATCACAGCAAGACTGCACTGCTCGTCTTCAAAATGCTTTTGGGAAGGTAGCACCTCATTTGAGCGCTGTAAGGCGATGGTGTGCAGAATTTGATCGTGGCCGTGTTTCTACCCATGATGAAATTCGTGAAGGTCGGCCCTCAATTACGATGACTGAGAAGAATGTGGCTACTGTCAGGCAATTAATTGAAGAAAACCGGCATATCACCTATGAGGAGATTCGAGGAAATTCGGGGATTGGTATGAGCCAAATTCAAAAAATCTTACATCATTATTTGATAGTAAGAAAACTGTGTTATCGTTGGATTCCTCATGCTCACCCCCGAACATAAATGGACCCGAGTTGATTGATGTATAAAAATGTTGTTAAAGTTCAAGTGCTGTGTACGACATTGTGACAGAAGATGATATATGGATATATTATTACATACTCAAAAGAATGCAACAGAAAGAACAAAGAAAGGAATCAATGCTATTTCAAAACGTAGGCCACGTCAAAGTATATTTTAATGTGATGCCGCTGATATTAGATAATGTAAAGTTAAAAAGTAAGTATCGTTAAGTTACTCTACTTTGACGGCGTAATATGGATAAGTGGAGAATGGCTGTCAATATCGATAAGACAGCCACTCTACTTTTTGCTAATCAACAAAACATGCCAACACAACTGCACGTGAGGTCAATACGTGGAATGAAAGACCTGCGTTCGATACCTGGACGTCCGCACTTCATCTACCGCTCATAGTGCTGCAGCTGGTCCACATGATCCTGCTGAATAGATCTGCGAGCGCCAAACTCCGGCCCATTTTCACGTTCTGGTCATCCACGTGGTCAAAATCGTAATATACAATTGCTACACACGTTCCCGCCTGACCTATGCCACACTGGTCTGGTATGCTATATGTTCGAAGCGGCAACGTCAAAAACTGCAAAGCCAGCAGAACCATGTACTACGGATGATTGCGGGAACCGGATGATACGTCAGGAACGACGTCATCGGTAGGGACCTGCAGCTGCAATGTGTCGAGGACTTCATCCGGACAGAGGCGAATATTCAACCGTGCAGAAGAGGGCCCTTTTCCATTGCAATATAAGCGGCCATCTGGAAGCTGCCTGCTCCTCCGCAACCTATTTTCTTCCCCCTGAGTGCGGAACTGGCGTCTTTCAACAGATACCAACAAAAGCAGACGCAACTTGTCATTTCTCTTGACCCGTGAGGGCTGCGTTCCTCGAGAAACGAAGCCCGGATCCGAACCTAAAAACTTATGACCGCACCTGCAGCCGAGAATCGGTTGCAAAAGACCCGACGACGACGACCGTATCAATTTTATTAGCCTAAAACCAAGTCATTTAATTGATCGCTTTGCGAGGTCGAGTCCAAAAAGTGTAATAAAAAATACGTAAGTGCATCGAAATGAACGTGCACCATATGCACTTGCTGCATACTCTCATCGAGTCTGCATTTGCACCTGCTATAGTATACGTGTTATAACATTCCCGAAGGAAAATTCTGCACCTCCATAGACATATGGTGTTATAGACAGATATGCTATCATTTAGAAGTCCAAGATTGGGCGAGGTACGGCTCACTATGTAGCAGGAGCTACGTAACGAACCGATGAGCTTACAAAACCAGAACAGACGCGCCGTTAAGCGCTCCATTCGCATACGCGTCACATGAATATTTAAAAATAAATTGTGTGTGTTTAAAAATAAATTGTCACAATGCGCACGGCGCTCCCTAAAGTACCCTGTGGCTCACTCGACTCGGTCGCATCGACATGCGACGCCCCTGGCACAATGTCGCGCGCCCCAGGGCGTCGCGACGCACAGTTTGGGAAGCCCTGGTCTAACGTGAGGCCTTTTATATAAAAAATAATAATTCTTACATACACAATTAACTTGTTGGAACGAACTTCCTTATCGTACTTTACACGCGGGCGCTCGGCGGACGGGAGCTAGACGAAAAAAGAGTAACCGCAACCAAGAATGATGACCGTGTGTGGTGTGTGCTAGGCTTAGTGTATGTTCTCGATCTCTCTATCTTGCTTTATTTTTTAGAATAATTAATAAAAGATAAATGTTTATATACAAATTGGAAATATTTCTTACCATTTATTCAATTACATTATTATTATCAGTTATTTAATTAATTTCAATGTTATTATTCAATTCATAAAATATATTTCCATATAGCGAAAGGAATTTTGTTTCAACCAGATTCCAAATACACCTCAAGAATTTTTTATGTCGTCCAAGGGACTGAAAAATATTTAAATACTTTTGAAAACAACAAACAAAAAAAATTAAATAACTAAAATGGCAAATGATGTTAAAAACAATGAATTATGCTTAATCCCTCGTATAAATACTTAAGTCATATTGGATACTTATATTTCAATGATAAAAGTTTAAGTATTGACTTATAGTTTGAACTACTAAGTTAAACTACACATAAAGATATAGTAACAAAATTATATCTGAACTGGCGTGTAGTTCGGTAATTCCTAATCTTTAGACGAGCCTATTACGAGGCGAGGCGCGCACCGAACTTTAAAATTAGTCAAACTTATAGAGATGTGTAGTCGATGTCGATGTACACGCAAACGGACAGCCTTCATGTTTCATGAAAATATAGACATTTCATTCGACTGAGTAATTTTCTCCCGTAAGGTGAAATCATATGGTATTGTTATATAATATGAATTCATTATTAAAACATTTATTTAAACAATTCATTTCGTATTCATTACGAAAAAAAAAAATCTAGTAGGTACACGAAATTAAAAGAAAATTCCCATACATATTCTTACACACAGAAGGGAAAAGTATCTTGGTGTATAATGTTTTATTGTTTGTACCACAATTGGAAAATGCCAGCTTTTTATGATAATTTTAATTTTTTTAAACATGTGACAATCTCCATTCATGTAAAAACACATCATTCCCATTATACAGTGTAAAAGATTACCTAACTGTATTTTAAAATTTGCATGTAACGTACATGCAAATCTTAAACAATACAGGACATATAAATAGACAAATTGTCGGTCTGCATAAGGCGGTCAAACAGTGATCGAAGTGTTAAACCGAAAATCTACTTAAAATGCAACACCCCAGGAGATAGCTGTAAAACTAAACTATTTACACTACATTATCATTCGCTATTTAAATTATATCATAATTTGCATAAGTTTTAGATCTAATGAAAAGGTGGCTCCTGTAAAATAATTTTGAAGCCTGCCACGTGGACAGTCGACGTTAGGCACGGCTCGTCGCTAGCGGAGGTCGAGTTGCCAGTCATCCGCCGTAATGGGTCGCCTCGGTAAATACTAAATTAATCGGTGACCGGTCACCGCGGGCGCGGGCGGCCGTTACCGCGCCCCCCGCCCGCCCCGCCCACCTCAATCGCTCGTTGTGAGATAACAACGGCATTCGAGTGTTACACTTGTTTTTCTTACAGTGCTTAATTGTAATAAAAGGTTATTGTGCAATCGATTTGTAAGAAAAGTTTCCTATTATGGGTGCACGAGTGCAACAACATTCACATTTATGCATCGCATTGATGTGCGAGGACTAAGCCTACCGAGTGCAACCATTATTAATGTACGACTAGCCTACTCCTAACTAGGTAGAATTCAATAAAGATATTTAAATTTATTATTTAGTGTCTTGATTATTTTGTGCTAGGCGATTTATACTTAGGAAAACTCCTTATTAGGGAAGTACTACAAAATGGAACCGTTGTTGATATTTACTCTAGATTCGAAATGCGAAATCTATGGTTGCGGTATTCCGTATGATATTATGTTTTGATATTTCTTTTAAAACAAATGACAATAATGGTATACCTTTTATAAAAATGAACATAACACAAAAGTAAATACAATAATACGTGCTAAAGATATATAAATGCTTGCCTGCAACATGTAGTAACATGCAGCATGTGCCTCGTCACTGACCCTCGAATCTGATCTTCCGTTACGAATCCAAAAAATTGGATTTTGATATGAATGCATTGACAGATATTAAACACATAAGGTGTCAGTATTATACTTGTCTAATTCACTTTATTAATTAATTCAATTCTAATGAAGAAAATCATTAATAAATTTTGTATGGTTGTAATTGTCGCGATGTTGTGCAGTCGGGGGTACCGCTTGGATAGTCAGGGCGGCCGTACAGGGGCGTTATTGTTTACTATTTGGTGTGTGTCACGTTCCGATCGTGACATAATCACGGATAGAAATAATGGAATATTCACAACGACAGAAATGAGTATAGGACAGTTTTTAATCGAATGCGATCGTGGTAACGAAACGACGTGAAAGACAAGTTCTCTGCGCGCTTACGTGAGCCTCGGGTAAAACTGGTCCCATTGTTGAGCTATTGGTGTACGACAGACATATAATTATACAAAATACTATCAATTTAATGGAATAATGTACTGTCAGATTTTTCGTCGCCCCTCTTTATGGACATATCCTATCAAAATCAGATAGGACGACTCGTAGGCACACCGGAGCACAGCGGGTCGAGGGCTACCGACGACTCCTGTCGTCGATGTTCGGGACGGACGACGTGAGTGTCTTGTTAGACGTAGAGCAGACGGTTTAAACCAAACAAACAACTGACTTTGGCCATGAATTGAATTAATTTGCCACTTTCCGATTTGAAAGCAACTCGCCGACAAATTGGACACTACTCTATAGAATATTAATCCATTTCGCGATTGAACCCCGATTATTACTCGCTGTTAATAAACAATATTAGACAAAAACTCCTGCACTATGTCTAATGATTTTATTTGTGTTTTACGAATTCCGATGTTGATTACTAAAAATAATATGGTTCTTTGGATATCTAACTTAGGACTTGAGATCGATGCCAGAGGGCCTGGCGTTCGGCCGGTTCTTTCAGCTAGATTTATAGAGAAGTATGGATTCACAGCAATTCCAAATACCGCTGTAGCGCAGACACTATGGCCGGAATGGGCATTTTGTTATTAAATTTTACTTAAGAGATTGACTAATATACGAATAATTTGAATGTAATCATATAGTCATTAGATAGCAAGGCAAATGCGTCATTAGATTTGCGTAAACGCATCGTGCCGGCGCGGGCGCACGGTCCGAGTGGGCGGCACCTCAGCTGTGGGAAACAATGCGAGATTTCAAAATTTATTGTATAATTTTAGCTTTGTGATTTCGTCAAAAACGATTGTTCCTTTTCTCTGGTTTTGTGTGTGTGTGTTTTTTTTGACAATAACGACGATTTTATTTTCATATTTATGAAGACAATGCTAAGAGTGTAAATATAAATGTCAAAAATACGTTAAATCCCAGAAAATTAACTAAAATATAAGCATATATTTTAGTTAATTTTCTGGGATTTAAAGTCCGACAGGTAAACAGGTTTAGTCTATAAATTATAACAACGGTTACATCAGCACCGACGGCCAACGTCAACACCGATCGGTGTCGTGAAATGGGCCTGCTTTTGCAAGGATCGTCCAGCATTTTAATCATAGCATTATCGCATATCTAATCCGACCAGAACGAGGAGTTACAAGACGTAACGAACTTAAACAAGCTCTTGCCGTTGGTTTGGTTATAGGTTACTCCTACAATATATTATAGTTAAATGTATTTCTTGAAGTTAGTTACAAATCTCTTCAGGGGCTATTTGTTTAAAACGTAAAGCATTCCAATCTCACCTCGCCGTATTGATTGGAGCTCGTTGCTCGTTCTTAAAGGCACCCGGAGCGCTTTAGAAAATCTCAGGCAACTGCAAAGTGATTTTGTACAACGAGGATTGTTATAGTTAAATAGTTTTTAGATAAAAGGAAATAAAGGGGGAAAAAAAAGGTTAAATTCTTTAAAACACTAGTCTTACTAAATATAGTCGACGCAACAAAGTTACATTATAAAGTACCTATACAGGAGTGTTTTTAAGTATTTAATACCGACGACATGAAGGCGCATATATTAATTTAATCAGATAATTGTTGAGGTAATTGATTGCGTTGTTAAATTAGAGGTGCAAATGCAGCGGGGGCCCGCCGACCGCCCGAAGCGAGTTGCGGCGGGACGAGCTGCAAGGTAAAGATGGATATTGTTTGTCACTTTAATACAAAAATAATGCATTTAACTGGCCGCACTCACGAAGAGTCATCGACGTGCATCAACAACACCGATGTCGGACGATGACTGGACATGTGGCTTATTCAATTTTTGTAAAAATCCTGTTCTATGACTTATACGCCTAATAATTCATACATGCCCAGAGAACGAACTTAAATTCCGAGGCTTTAGGCATAAGCCAAATGCACGCTTTCGATTACAGTTTTTTAATCGAAAGTTTACAGTTCGGTAATCGTATTTAAGTCGTTATCGGTGATGTAAACAGATTCTATGTCCTAGTTATATAAACGGCTCCTGGGTACAATTCATTTTTGCAACTTGAAAACTTGTTTCATGGTTTTCATTTCAGACTTTTATAATAATTTTAAAATAGTCGATTTTATTAAACTCGAAATTTTAATGATTAAGTCTTTTCAATTCAGATTTTTATTTAATGTATAAAAATCTAAATTTTCCACAATTTACGGTTAATATATTGACTTATATGTGATTTAGCTTAACTTAAAGTACTAAGATTGTAATAAAAAATTAATGGTTATTCCATTTGTTAAAATAGGTTTGCAGGTTTTAAATTTGTAGCGGTTATTGCCGAAACTGCCACGTTGATTAAGTGTCGCTCATAGAATCGTATTAGATTAAATTTATCGTCCTCCTGTTTTTGCGTTGAAAGACATCTGACGCCTCTGACAATGGAAACCTTTATGCGTACGTTAGTCGATGGGTGCGCTGTGCCTGCAGGCGTCTCTTATCCGTGGACTGCCGCACCGGCCCTAACGTTTACCGAGAGCAGCTTATTTGAAGAGCATTATACGGTAGGCAGTGATCTAAGCGGTTAGAAGTTCAATTGATATTTACCGTGACCATGGAAAAATATGAAAATTCTTTCATATTTTCAAAAATGAAAATACACGGAAGGATATTTATTCCTTGATAGAAAAAAAAAATAAGAAAATCACTATTTTTATTAGGAGAAAATCCTGTACAAATGTTCTTATATTTTTTGAATAAAATTTGTTTTTCATGTGGGCGTCTACCAATTGTCGACGCAAATCTATGTTCGTGTTGGTGGTTACAAGGGTAAAGAAGATATTTGAATTACCAATTATTTAATGGCTAATTTTGTTTCGTACTTATTTTGTGCTATTCTGAGTATGTCGCATGCGACGCACTATCACTTTTCTTTCAACACGTGCAGAAGTTGTCAAACTATTTATTATTTAGAGCAGCGTATGTTTTGTGGCACGATAGTATAGGAATTGCATTGTTTAAAGCATTTTTAACGCTCGTCTTAACGGATTGTCAAAGCATTTGCTGATAATTATTTGCTGGCGGTATGACCGTCCTAAGCGCACACCTTAACAAACTCCTGGTTAGTGGTGGGCGCCAGCGGCACGTGGTGGCGAGCTCTATGTACTACAATCACTTACTTGTCCACCGCAGTGACAGCAGCTTTTCTAATCACATTCATTAGCTTTCGCCCCGAGCTATAAGAGTGGGACAGTAATTTTTATCCAACCTATTTGAAAATCCCCGTAAATAAATAGTTATTATGCCACAATAAACGGTGTGGGTCTGTGCCCGCGCGAGCGGTAGCCGGCGGCGCTCGCGCTGGCACAGCGCCTTAACGTCTCATTTACAACGAATAATTCAATGATAAACATCTCATTACGGTCTTTAGCGCTTACTGTGCTCACCCACCTTAATGTATTGCTTTATGATACTTTATAATTTTCTTAGAATGTGAATAATAGCGATCTGATGTGATCTGCAGTTGACTCAAAACGTTCGTCCTTTAAAAAAGTTTTTCTCTTTGTGATGGGTGGAAATCTTCTAGAAATGCATGTGCAAGAACTTTACCAACTAAAGGCCTCATGGACATAATCGTTCGTCCTAGATTTTTGCGGTCGATGCGTGGCCGTTACGTGGGCGCCTTTGAAGCTCAAACTCAACAAAGGAGACCGCAACCGCAAACGCTCCGAAGTCGAGTTTCATTTATCGACCGCCACCTCAGCGATGACGACTTTGGGAAATTTCGGAAGGACGAAAAGGGAACACGATCTAGAATAATCTTATATCTTGCACGACACTACTCACTTAATATTTATCGTATTAAGTATGCAGGGTCGTGCAACGTTAAAACCAGGGCCGATTAACCATATGGCTTTTTGGGCTTCAGCCCAGGGCCCCGTGGATTCAAGGGGCCCCCGGCTAAGTCAAGTCAAAAATAGATGATATGCGAAAAAGGTGGGCCCCCAGGGCCCCCTTAACTCACGGTCCGGCCCTGGTTAAAACTATCGCATTTTTTTACATGACGTCCCTTTGAAATGCTAATACTAATGGCCTACCCAAATTTCATACGGCATTAATAATAATAACCAATTATGCCAACCTAAAAAAATATTTTATTATTGAGTATTATTTATTGAAATGTCTAGAAAGGAATCCAGACGAGTATTGTAGGTTTGGATATTTTTTTATTACATTAAATTATAAAGTTTTTTTAACCATTTCAGAACAAAAATTAATAACAATAATATAAAGACCCAACAGACATAAAAAAGGTAAAAATTACAAGCAATTACTATGGAACAAAACGAATGAAAAGTAAGAACAAGGAAATTCGTGATTATTGGACAGCGACGTTCACGCTCCCGAATCGAGCCAAATGGTGTGAAGTTCGCGCAGGACGTCCCTATCAGCATTTCAAACGGACAGGAGACTGGAACTTCGAAGAACATCGTCACGTATCGATGGAATTGGTTAAGTTAACGAGTGTGAACGTAATTTGATACTGTCTTGCGATAAGCGAATCACTTCATAGGACAATAGTATGCATCACGACAGTAGCTCATTGGTATTTGTGATCGAATGACCCATGTAAATTCACAGTGAAGAGCGCGCATGTCCTGAGACGAGGTCGGGAAATGTCCTCACGCGCTGGGGCGATGCGTGTGAGAAAGCTTACAGGATTACGTTTTAGGATTTTGGTTTAATGTTTTTACGACCAGGTTTACGATTGTCCATGAAGAAACGTAAGAAGAAACATCACGATGTTTCCATTTATTAATTAATGTAATAATATATAAAGAAACTCAGTTACGCTTGTTCGACGTGGGTTCTAATCTTCACTTTTTGTTGAAGGGCGGGTGGGGGGAAGTGGAGCGAGCTGGGAGCTGGTTATTGAGACATGGAAATAATTAAACTGTGAGTTTATCATAAGTTGGTAATCTTTGTATGTTTTTTGTATTTTTTGGGTTTAATAGTATTATCTTGCTTTTGCATTTATTTCTGTTTCACGTTTTCTGTCACGTTACTGCGGGGACACCTCCTCGTAGGACTTTCGTGTTTCGTGAGGGGGTGCACCTTAAATCTTCAACGCTGATTCTGAGGATGACCTCCACGGTTCATTTCATACCGCTCTTTCCGACGCACGATGAAAGTGGTTTAGAGCGCTATCATAAATAAAATAATTCTAATTCAAGTTCATAGTTTCAAAGCAACCATCTCTTCTACTATTTATATATTTGTAAATTTTCTTATTTTAAGGTATTAGGTCGAAGGAAAGTTTTTTCGTATTTTATTTGTAAAAGATTGCAATACAAGCTGTTTAGTTTTAGTAGAAAAAAGGAAAATGAAAAATGCGACACAATCCGCACAAAAATTATTACGTTCATGGACCTAATGTGATGTTGGTAAAAGTAGCAAAACTGGTTCAAGCATTTTCAGTCCGGTAATTGTGATGTCAAACATGAACTTCGCTCTGGTCGACCTGTTACGGATAAAGTCGATGCCATTTTGGAAAAAAGTAGAGCAAGATCAACACATTAGTTTTTACGACATAGCTGAAAAGCTGAGGGTTGACCATAACACAGTTTTGACCCATTTCAAAAAAGGTTTTGAGTTTTGAGTCCCACGAGCTAACGAAAAGAAATCTAATGAATCGTGTACTCATTTGTGATTCTCTATTGAAACAATAAAACCGAATTACTTTTGACAAGACTGATCACTGGTGATTAAAAATGGATTACTACTACGATAAGAACGAGCGAAAAAGATCATGGTCAAAAGGCAAACAAAGTCCATAGCCTATAAAAAAACCCGGTTTAACTTGCTTTAAATTGATGCTATGTACATGGTGGGATTAGAAGAGCATTATTCATTATGAGCTTTAGTGCCGGGCAAAACCATCAATTCGGCTCTCTACTGCCAACAGCTGATGCGACTTTAGCGAGAAGTAGAGAGATCTGTTTTGGCCTCTTCAGTATTCTTTAGGTAGTGTTAGGTTAACATCAAGAAAGGATTGTCTAAACTACATGTCGCAGTTTTTAGATCAGAATCCCAAAATTTGGACAGCAATGGGATCACGTCACTACTTATAGAATGGCAACAAGTTGTTGAACAAACTGGAATATACATATTATAATTAAATATAAATAAAATATCTCAAAAATTATTTGAAAGTATAAAAAACCTTTTTTTCCCAATGTAATATTTCGTACGGTAAATAGAAATAGAACTATTAACAAAAATTAAAATGTATTCAGAAGCAAAGGACGGCGGTAGGCAAGTGTACACAAAATAGATATTTGCTTCCTTCGTCTCAGCAAGCGACACGTGCGCGGGCGCTTCTCGGCATGTCACATGATCCAACTGACCGTGAGTGTCTACGCCGCTGAAGATTTCTCCATAAGCTTTCCACCGATTTTGATAAAACTATTTTATCGTAGAACGGGACGCGCTCATCGAGATTACTGTAATAACGGCGGCGCGGCGACTTACGGCGACCTGCGAGCGCCGTGACATCCAACACCGAAAAATGATTTCCTAATACCCAATAAACGCGTTAAAAACCCGATAAATATTTCGTAAGCCCATTATCCGGCCGTTGGCGTAAATAACCGGCGCGCGCGCCCCCTCGCGGCTCATTATAAATTCAAATAATAACCATGAGCTTTCCGAAGCTACACGTCAGCGGAGATTTCTCTATCGCGTAACTTAAGAGTCGATTCATTTTACTAACAAGTACTATTTGACAGAGCTGTCTTTGGCTGATCATAATTTTATGTAAGTACAAAAATGTTAATAATTCAGTAGATTTTTAAAAAAAGTGATAATGAAAAAGCATGTGAAATGTAATTATATCTTTTTAGGGTTTAGTAGTTAGCAAAGAACCTTTATAGTTTCGCCATATCCGTCCGTCCGTCTATCTGTTTGTCCATGGTTTAGCTTAAAACACTCTTATATACGTGTACATATTAATCACACGAGGTATTAAATTTCGAAAAAAAAATTATTAAGGTGCTTTTACACTTAAAGTGGGGATGAATTTTTTTTCTCGTATATCCCATGATGTGGGGTATCGTTGCATACCTCATTCAAAAACATTGCGGGCTTGGGAAAACTAATTTTCGATTTAGAGATCAGTTTAGACATATTAAACTTTGAAATTTTATTTTGTGTTAGATTAATGGTTATTCTTAGGTATGTTAAAAATTCATTCAAATATATATATATATATATAATATAAGTAATTAGCTTTGTCCCGCGGCTTCGCCCACATAGACATAAAATGATGAAATTTTTTTGGACCTATTCAAATCTTATAAATCCAAGATAGGCAAATCCTAACTTGCGAAAAACCCGTGGTTTGTGAGTGTCTACGTCCCGCAAAGAGTGACTGTGTTAAATTTCAAGTCAATCGGACCTACAGTTTCGGAGATGTCGTGATGAGTCAGTGAGTCAGTCAGTCAGTTAGTCAGTCAGTCAGTCAGTGGTATTTCGCTTATATACCTATGTATAGATTTGAAAGGAAAACTATGGCAGCTAAGTAGGCTTTATAAGTTAACGAGTAATAGTCGACCAATTTAAAAAAATATATAATTAGAGAATAAATAGCAAAATTTCGTACAGATTTCATTAAGAATTACTCAAATGACGTTGATGGTTGTGTAAAATAGCTAGTAAATATAAATTTATGAATTATGTAAAATTATGGAAATATAAAACCGCGCCCGTTCTCTTATTAGCCGTTAACGATGATCTCATTTAATAGGGTCATAATATTAAATAAAATGCGCCCTTCTATGTCCTTCTACTGAGACAAGTAATTACGGAACCCTACACTACGCTCGGCCCGACATGCAACTGGTTAGTTTGTTTTTATTAAAGCGAAGATTTTTAACGCATTTCGAATGAGGACTTGATTTACGAAAAGTGAAATACTACAAACGAAAGCGACGATGCAAAGCGCCTCGTTGGCTGTTCAGTTCGTTTTGTTGCCGATCGTTTTGTATTCAGCTAAGCTGATTACAAAAGAGTGAACGTGCAACTGTACGAAACTCACGTCAGCAAGTGTTAAGGACTTATTATAGACCTAGGGGAAAGGACCCCAGGGAAGGTGTTGTGGTAATTCACCGTGGAATAGTGCCTATTTCGGCGCGCTGCGTCCTCATGTGACATCGAGGAGGCCTCGCGACCGTGGGCGGTCCTTCGCTGCGGGGGCCGCCGTCGCTGCGGTAGAGCCAGCGGAGCGGCACTCGGCTTGGACGCGGCTCGGGCGGCAAACTTGGAGAGTTCGCCATCCATTCGCAACCCCGAGGTGGTGTGACAGGGTTCCCACTCGCTGCTTCTATGCCCAGAAGAAAAAGACAACGGCAACCGAGCTAGACAATCACTGTTTATAAAAATATTCAAAATGATGATACATACAAGAACAGAAAAAAATTGCGTAATAGTAATAAAGGTAAAAAGTCTACGCGTCTGTCTGTCCATCTGTCAAGACTCTTTTTCTCGGGAACGTGTGGAGGTGTTAAGTTGAAATTAATAGCAAATACTCAGGTCTACAGTCCTTTGGGGTAGTAAAAAAAATTAGGCTTCTAAGTCAACGAAATTAAAAGATACGGCCAATTATGCTCTGTATATGCCGCATATTTTGACACTAAGGAATCAAAACTTATAGGGTAATGTTCGTTGACCTAGAATTATAAAAATGGGCTATAAGCAATTCCATGTACCACAAGAAAAGGAAAAAATTCGAAAACGGGAAATTTATAGTTACTTCACAAAAAAAATATATTTTCACCTGTAGTCCATTTCTTCATAGTAACGGCGGCGGAACCCTACACTGAACATGACCCGACATGCTCTTAGCCAGTCTCTTCTTACTGATATGTGCCGTTTGCGACTTTCCCATAGCGTTACCAAGCATGCGGCGTCGCCAGGTTCGCCAATGGTCGGGGCATTAGCGCCTGCGGTTGCCGCTCCCCTCGTTTCGTCGCGGTCCCGTGTCGTTAATCGCCGCACTGTCGTTTGCACTCGGAACCGAATCGGTTCACCACAAAAGCGAATCTTAACAGAATTTAACATTTGGTTTTAAAAATTTTAACGTATTGTAAAAAATATTATCTAAATTGAACTATGTTGTTGATTTGTCGATTAACACTAAATACAATTCTCTTAAACTTATTCGCTACATCCGTTTTTACCGTTAAACTGTACGCTTTGTTCTGTTTGCGAGTGACATATTATTTTTTATCGTTAATGTCTCATATGGGAAGTGTCGATATTTATGACACCTGTCAAGGCCGTGGGCAAAACTTTATTTCGAGCGCACCTTCACTTCACTCGCTATAAGTCAGTGTTTGTTATTGTCTCTATTGTTGTTGTTATGTTAACTTTAAATTGTCTCATTGCAAGGGGCGTGAAGAGGCCATTGGACTTGATTTATCGGTGAGCAACGGCGCTTCCACGATTCGACCCACACGACAAGACAGTCGGCGGGGCCATGGGAGCCGGTAGGCTGTCAATAGGACAGCTGAAGCGGGCCCTGTCTCATTTTTTTATTTATAATTGAAAGGCTTACCAAAAATATTATTGAACCTTAAGGCCTACTCGCTGATCCGGTACAATTCGTAGGCTGCTTGTAACCGCCGTCACCGATGCGCTGCCAGCGTCCAAGGCTACCGGCATTACGCGCCATCTGAGGCACGGAGCCGGTTGTTTAACTTCACCTAAGTTGAAAACTCATTAATCAGTTCGTCCATGATCTGAATTGTATCTGGTATTTTAAGGTTAGAAGTCGAGACTCTTATCGCTCGTTTACCACTGATCTTGAACTGCACCACATATATAAGCGGACGTTAAAAACGTACACGTTAAAAACATACTAGTTACAAACGATCACTTGTATCGGACTTCTTAATCGCCCCACAGCTAAGGTGTACCCTCCCACGATCTTTTCATTTCAGATTGAGTGGCTAGTACCTTAAAAGCTCTTCACTTCAAAAGGTTGGGGGCACCTGACCTAGATGTGGTCATCAGGAAGAGGACAACATCTGTGACCAACAGCATAAAATGATTTACGAGGCACGGAGCGAATGGTTCTACTTGATTTAATTTAAAAAGTTATTGGTCAATTCTCCCGTAGTGGAGATCGAACCCAGTACCTCCTGATTTTAAAGCAACGTTCTTAATCACCTAGACTATTATTTCTTAGTAGATTCTATGCAATTATTACATAGTCTTAGACAAAGACATTGGAAGTTACTTCACGGTTCATTCTAGTGGTCGTCAGTAAGCCCTGTGGCCCCGTTCTGGCCTCTTTCGACGCCAGTTTACGCGTGAAGGGTGTATCATGCCTTTTGCTCTCCACCCTCTCAAGTGAAACGTAAGTTTTTTTTATTAAGTCCTGAAGTAATTTTGTACTGTTTTCTATTGCTGAACTGTGTTTAATATTGTTTTGTGTAAATCACATAAAATCGACAATTGCTTAATGAACATATGTTTATATTTATTCTCTATAATGTTTTAATTTAGCTAAATAAAATAATAAAGAAGACAATTCTGTAATTATGTATTCGGATTTCCTTCTCTAGCTTTAACGTAGATTTCTAGTTTAGGCTAGGCCATTCGAATTATGGACGACGTTATTCACTTATTTTGTGTTTATCCACAATTTTATTTAATTCTATTTGTACATGCTCTTGAAGGAATTTCTGATTTATACATCAGTATCAGTTTTTACATGAACAGACAGAAAATTCTAGAAGTGGTAACATAAGTGATGACGTTCGTGAAAGCCGTATTTCATGTACTCGGACTACAGCAACGGGTTATTTCTAGTTGGGCAACTTTGGAAGTTCCCGCGAATCGGTGGCGCAACCTCCATCCATCACGGAGCGTACGACGCGCAGGCGACAACCGCCCATTAGTCGAACGGGCACAGATCGTTCCGTTCCCCCTAAAACGTTACAAAATTGCCGATTTCGCATGTAAGTTTTGCATAAACGTGTTAAGTGATTGTATTCAAGCGCCTGCGGCGGTCCGATGATGGACTGTGTTGCGAGCGTGATTCATGACTCGGTTCATTCGCGTCGACTGTAGGGAATGGGCTATACGAACAACGAATACGACCGTGGGTGTGGTCTATGGTGGGCATTTCGTGTATACGTTTCAAATATATCCATGATAATGAAGTGTTATTATGGTTCTACAGAAAATCTCCTTGATATTAGGAATCGATTATGATTTGTCACTATAGTCCTGGTAGGCCTGTCGCCCGTAGACATTTAAGTTACAAAAAAAATTATTGCTTGTCTTTAGACAATTGTTATAAATTATACCGCAGGAGATATTAAAACCCAAAACTTAAAATTCGGAACCTGCCGTAATCATATAGTATAGCGATATTTCAAAATTCTCCGAAAACGATAGATAGCTGCATTTCGAGGTTACCACATCATTTCGCCGTTTCTTGTTTGGCGTTTGACCAGTTGGCATCTTGGTCAAATCCATTAGAAATGGTAATTATTTGTTCATTTTTTTTTTCCAATATTTGTAAACGATTAGTTTTGCCTTCACTGTAAAAAGTTGGAACGCAATCAGAGCATCTTAAAATACGAAAAGGAGTAAAAGGTTTTAACAGTTTTGATCGCAAAATGTCACAATTTGATAACGTCAATGTATCTATCTACATTAGGTTTCCCGATGGTAGACCATTTCTAATTATAAGCTTATTTCTTTACTTGTCATTTATTCTTCCAAAGTAATACTCTCACTAGGAAGTCAGATTTTGAACCACATGACTATATCTAGTTTTGAGTCCCATTTTACTTTTAAATGCTTCCTACGACTATGCAAAACTTTTATAATTAAATGATTTAATTTCGGAAAAAGAAACCGTTCTAACGGAAGTCATAGGAAACAATGAGAAATTCTAATCAAATTAATAAAAATTGTATATATATCACATAAATTGTTTCTGATATAACTTTTATAAAGGATGTATTTAGAAATTACTTATAATGAATTTCGAGCTAATAAAAAACAAATTATAATATGATTGATAATAAGTTTGCATATAGTGCAAGAATAATGTTGATAAGTACTAGCGACATATCGACACTCGCACCGTAATTATCGATAACAAGCACGTGGTCGTGTAACGGACCGACGATTACATCGATACTTCTAGGAAACAACTGAGCTTTACAAGTTATAATTACTTTTTAATCGGATGTAAATGATTGTTTTTCGATGCGAGCGTTTAACAGATAAACGCAAACGCAATGTGTTAGGGATAGTAAAAATACTTACGGCTACTCACGTCACTATTTAATTATTAAAAAATAGATGTACGATACTACTTTTTTTGGAAACTATTACATAATAAATTTTATTATACACATATTTTTTATAAATAACTTTGCTATAATATATCTACCGATTTAAGCACAATAACTTGGTAAGACCCTACTGGACTAAAATTTTTACCTACATTTATGAGTTACGTAGATGGCCCTTAATTTTTTAATTGGTGCTGCTAATCGGTGTCGCAAAATGATCCGAAGAATTGGCGGTGACTAAAGTACTGTATATGACGTGGTTACAGATGACGAAAGTTGGATTTATTGTTACGATCCGAAGACCAAAACACAGTCCGCTCAGTAGGTGTCTCCTTTCGAGGCCTCCTTCAAACGAGTTGCGGCCTCGTTCTTGGGAATGACAGGTCATCATGCAACAATTGTTTTCAAAGTAATACGACAGTCCCTGCAAACTGGTACTGTCGCAAACCACACAAAATCTGTGAGGTTTTCAAGAGATATTGCTGAAGAAAAATTTTCCGAAAAGAGTTTTTTTTAACTTTCTTCTTATCTCTGAGTAAGATTTATATTCAAACAGCTTTTTCTCAAAAATAACTTCGACCAACGTAAACCGTTTCAAAATCGGTTGGTTTGTCTTAGAGCAATAGTTAACAAAAAAATCGTCTAAGTGTTTTTTTTTTAATAACATAAAATTCTCGATAGATTGATATTTGGTTTCAAAGGATCTTTTTCTGCTTAAAAAAATATGTGGAATGCCGCAAAGCAGATCAAAATCGAGCAATGCGTTTGAAAGATATCGTTTTTATACAGTTTTTCTAAATACACCGAAATCTATGAACTTGGAGACTTTAAAATATTAAAGTTTGGTTCAAACGAGTTAAAGTTTCAGTTCGAAGAGCTCCATAATTTATTGCTAGGTATATTGTTGATACTTTTGAGCTTAAAAATGGTAAGAAGTTTGTGGGATGGTCTGCGAGCTCAATCGTCTTTCCAGTTTTTGTCCTCGAAAAGTTCAAAAATACATGAATGAATATTAAAACGGGAAATTTCAAGGATGGGCTGCAGAGTCAACCGTTTTCAGTTCTTTTTAATAGCATTTTCGAGAGGAAAACGAAATTCCGAGCCATCAGGAGGTCACCGCCGCCCATGTA
This sequence comes from Eumeta japonica, assembly GCA_005406025.1. Lineage (NCBI taxonomy): Eukaryota > Metazoa > Arthropoda > Insecta > Lepidoptera > Psychidae > Eumeta > Eumeta japonica. The sequence goes on from BGZK01001207.1 coordinate 72,519, forward strand.
CACTCAAAACTCCAGAGTAATTGTCGGTGTAATCGTCGTAATGTAGTAATCATCGGTCGCCTATCAGGTTATTTCATATTATTTTTAATTGTTAACTAAATTATAAATGACTAAATCCCTTGTATTGATGAGTAAAAAGAGCAAGCCTTGAATTTTTGCCCATTCTTCTCTCGGTGAAACAGCATTTGGAATGGGTGGTAATCTCGAAAATAATTTATTAATGACGATTTCAAGTGTAATTTCATTACCTACGAAATAAAGATATTTTTGATTTGATTTGGTGCATCGATATTGGGTAGGAATAGCATTTCTAATTAAAAAGAGAGAAAAGGAGGTGGTGGATTAGTAAGATATCGGAATTATCACCCACTGGACGAAACCCAATAGCGGGAGCTGCTACTTTACGTCTGCATTCTGTGAGAGTTTGATATCTCACAGGACGAGCCGGCCTATTTTCATGCTGCAGCCGAGTTGGCCATGGAACGTGTCAAAATACTAATGCAACGTACAGGAAAATCGTTAGTCGTGTATAAAAATAATAAACGTTTAAAATGCTAACCCTGAAGAAGCTAACGCGGCGAGACCACACAACGGGCGTTCTAGGTACAGTTATACCATGAATTCAAAAATCGATTTAAAACGAATCGTTTCCCAACGAAACGTGACGAAACGGGCAGGAAATAAAAATCGATAAATCGTACCGTGTCGGGTGAGCAACACGCCCGTGACAGATCGGACGCCGCCGGCTGCGCTCGCGCGGCTAGCGAGCGTCTACCGTGAGGTCATCTCTAAATACTCTTAGGGTGTATAGAGTAGTTTCAAGGAAGAATTGGGCTAAGTACTAGTTGAACTGACGCCTTCAGTTGTGGCAGGGTTTTAACACGTCACCGTTAAAGCATTGCCCAACTAAAGTCCCTTATTTCACGTATGAGGCTCGAACTCTCAGCAGCCCGCGCTGCCGACGACCTCGGCGTCGGTGCGGTGACAACTTGAATCGATAGCTTAACGTGGTCCACAAAATACGGAGTGAGTTGTTTGAGTAATACTCGTTGATGATGACTCAAGCAATGTTGAATTATCCAATCCTGTTCCGTCATCGTCCCTCGCGTCCACAAACCATCGTAATCGTCTCGACTATTATTCTGTCGCGTTGCATAAGAAGTTTTCAGCCAAGTTCGGTAATACTTTGGAATGGCCTACCGCCGGCGTTATTGCCTCAGTTATGACAACCTCAAAGAAAAGCCTATATTTAAGTTAAGCCTGGGCCGTGGGCGTCGTAGTGCGGCGGTGATCAACTACTCTCAGGTGCCTCGCATTCTCTTTAACACCTTAAAAATTATAAAATGACAAGTTTTTAACTGTTGATTATATGTCACATATCAACTAAAATTTCTACATATAAAGATGAACTTTACAAATTATATATATTTAATTTTTAGAAACAACAAACTGTAATAACATATCATGACGGAATGCGATAGAGTAATGTCTATTTTCATATAACATACTTCGATAATAAAAATTGCTAATGATAAACCTGTAATAATATTGTACAATTTATGTTCAACGTACTTCGTTGCCAATGGGTGTGATTGTTTGTAAAGAAACAATGATTTTTAAAAATATTTTGAATTTTTCTTTCAATCTAAGAAAGCAAATAAATATGGATGACAATAAAACAAGAACAATTGATTGAATTATTTTTTTTACAATATACAGCCAATATAGTGACTTAATTTATAATCAATAATTTATTTTATGTTCTATCAATATAAGTTTCATGGATATCGGTTACACGGTTGTCGAGTTATAGAAAGATATACACACAAACAGAGACATATATACCACCATAAGGTAGCTTTCATTAAAGTTCAAAATATTTATACATAAAATATCATCAAAATCGGTACAGAGATTTAACTGAAATAGCCTGCTTTTCTTCGTATAAAGTGATGATCTTTGTCCACACAAATATTTTAAAAATCTCAATAGATTTAGCAAATGCAACGTTTTTTTTATTAGCGTTTGAAGTAAAAACTGTTCTAGAGGTTTTATAAAATTTTGATAACAGTAGCTCATGTTCTGAAACCACATTTAAAATTTTTTTTCAGAAAATTTATGAAATAAGTCGTAATATTAATTTACGTAATAAAATGGTATCTCAGAAATGTTAGTCTTTTACATGTTTCCGGTACGTAAGAAGATAAGCAACTTGAGTTACTTACATGTAAACCAACTTTTAACAGACGTATCGACAACGCCAGCAAATATTGAACAAGCGGTTTGTTTTCGCAGCGCATACCGTAGGATACCTGTTATAACAAGCGGCAATCAGACGTCCGGCCGGGCCGGGCAGCGGTCGGCCTCTATCTATAATTAGATCTCGCGACGGCGGGGCGGGGGCGCGGCCCCGCTCGTCCCGAGCAGACTCCCCGTGAACAATGGCGGCCGGTGTCTTATGTGCTTTCACCTGTCCCATTATTAGACGTCTGAAATGTTACAAGGCAGATTGTATCTTTAAGATGAGCTTCGATTATTTTGGCGCGGCTCAGATTTAAAAAGCAAGTACTTTTTCCCGCGGTCTGAGCGGTCCTCGGGGTGGAAATTTGCCCCTTTATCTTTTTTCTACACTGTCAAAAACAACTGAAAGCAGTCGAAAAGATTTTTTTATAGTATATTCAAAGGGCAAATGAGCCATCAGTGTCGATGACCATAGACATTCGCAATTCCAGAAGAGTCACAGTTGTGCTGCCGGCTTCTTGTAAAGGAGTAGGATATAATTAGATGTCTTTCATTAGAAGGGAGGATTGGCTTCAAAGAGGAGGAAGAGGGAAAGTGGACCTCCGGAATACTTACTTGCTGGATGAAATGCAATTGTGGAAACTGATACTTCAAGTCCGTATTCTGTAAGAAAGTGGTATTTTACCGGTCGGCACCATTTCTGTGCTACAGCCAAGTTAGCCTTAGAACCTTAGTAATTTACTGTCAATTTATCGAAAATAGGTTTATCAAAAATATGTGCTACGCTTTGTTATTTTTTTGTAGGCGACTTTTTTTGTCACACGGGTCATTATTACAATTTATCCTATAGCAATACAGTACCTCATATGAGAAATGGTTTGATTCAATGAGAGTATTGTTCGTTTCCAATCGGATATGTTATTTTAGCGTCCAATCCCTCTTGCCTTGTGTGAGTACTAACACAAGTATTTGTAACTTATATTGTCTCTCGCCTGTATTGTAGTTACATATTATTATGTACCAGCTTTCTCTAAAACTGCTCTAATTAATTAGATATCAATTTTTCAATAGTGTTTATAGGTGCGAGAAATTATATTACCTAAATTTACATTGCTTAGTTTACCTCACCATTAAGTCGTTTTTGGAAGTCTAATTTTATGTGTGTTAAACATTTATGTTATTATAAGTCTTCACTCTTCAGTCATATTATAAATGGTTTTACGATTCCGTAAGTAACCAATAAATAAACATTGACTACGTACACCGCTTACTCATATAATTTAGCGGTAGCTGGTGCAACTAAAATAAAACGTGTGTCGTGCTCTTTATAAAATTTTGAACACATTAGGTACTTATTCAATTAATGTAAGGACACTTATATGGAATACGTTATGAAGAAAGTTCTGGATAATTTTTTAATTCCAGAAATCGGAAACGAAACGACCCCGGTAAGTGAGGATTAACGACGAAGTTTAATCCGGTCATAATATACGTTATACTACATAAAATAACTTAGCTCTCGTGTTCTATGTTTCTGGTTGCATGTAAAACGATCGGCTATAAAATCCGTTAATTTTTTGGTTAAAACGTGATCTTCCGTACAATCACGCTACTTCAGAGTTTTGACATATTGTATATTTCAGTCGCACGACTGGCTGAAAGTGAATGATCAATGAAAGCGATAATTTAATAGTATTACAATTAATCGTAACATTCAATTTCAAAATAGTTCGCCTCTCGTTAGAGCCCATTCGCCGCGACAGGGCTCGAGTTTTCTGCTTATGCCGCCTTTACAGCTAACATACCGCTGTTTTCTGCCTCTCGCGACTACTTTTCCCTTTGAGTTGTTAACCCCTTACTATTCTTATTCACGTTTACAGATCTTATGGTTCCATCGGCCTGTTTTCTTTGGTACAATCTCATCCACGTATTATCCATGCCGCTATCCACAAAGTTAAATGTACTTTCAAAGATGAAAATGTATTTTGTGAACCACAACCGCCACGTGTAATGTGCGCTGATGTACCACGGGCTTGTCGACAGTCGAGGGCGGCGCGTATTTTATTATTGTACCGTGTGTTCTTTGTAGGCGACGACATACGCCACTACGATGTTTCATCGAGTTGCTAGGCAACTAGCTGAGATCGAGGCGTGTGGCGTGTACTGCCTGCGTCACCGTTGTGATAGCTCGCTCGAAGGAGGTTCGTGCTTGGACGTAACCGTAATTAATACATCTCGAGCTCTGCGCGGCGTGGCCAGCGACCGCAAGGACCAGCTCCGCCGAGCTGGGCGCGGTCCGCTCGATGCTATTTTAGTGGTGTAGTGGCCGTATATCGACGTTACCGTCGAACGACGTCGGGGCGCTGTTTGAAAAGACTTATTTTAAAAAGGAATTTCAAGGATCCTCAGACAATGTGTATATTGACGCTGACGATGGTGCGTTTTATCAGGCCGGTCGTGAGTAGTAGTGTCTGTCATATGCGCCAGTCGGTCGTTGGGTTTTTGGGCCTGACGAGCACCAGCTTGGCAGTGGTATATCGTTCAGTACCCTGGTGTAAGCTGATAGCCATACGACGGCCGCACAGAGGTTGAGAAAGTACAAGTTTTATATGTGTTATCAATGTGATACTTGTTTATAAAATCCTCCGATTTATTCATCAATAAGTCATGTCAAATATTTTATATATGGAATGAAAAAATTGTTAATGATACAAAATTTAAATCTAGATTAAATATTTGTTACAAAATCATGTTACAATATTGTTATTTAAGAATAGAAACCTGGCTGCTTAATTAATAATTAACTGGAAAGAGAAAAACAAGCTTTATAATTTGCAGGATTCTGTTTTAACACCATAGAATGTATCACGAAATGTTTTTTGTTTACGCCTACTTAAAGAAATATTAAAATGCATTGTTATAAAAATTTTACTTTTCCCTTTCTTTTGGAATTTTCAGGCACCATATTTTAAATATTACAGTACCTTATCACTTCTATAGTTTGATTAAAATTGGATGAAATCTAATACTTTAAAAGTTATCACGCTGTTTAGGCTAACGAGCGTACTAAGTAAATAAACATACATAGAATTACAACCAAATAATATTACGCACTTTTTAGTGCAGTCAGTTAATCATTCTGTAATTAAATGTGATTTCAATTTTGATATTTTTACAATACGTAACATTACCATTGTCACAGACCTGTGAATACGTTTCCAATTCAGTATCAGATATAGTTGCGCGGGCGCACATATCGTAGCGTGTCTGCAAAACCCTATCCTTTGGGTGAAAATCAAAGCAACCGTCGGTAAATCGAACCGTTTCGACATCTTTGCACGTGAATACCGAGAAAATACAGTTCTATACTTTAAAAGATTAATACTATCTTTAAGGATCGACGATCCACGGCACAGCAGACGATAAATCAGCGGCGCGCACGCAGTGGCCGGCCCGCGGGCGCGGCATCGATCTACTTCGCGCCGTAGCCCCACGCCCTAAGGTTTGTTATGGAGGGGAACGTCTCTCCCACTGCGTGATATATTTCCTGCGCAGTCGCAGCAGAAGGAAGAAGGCGATGCATCGCTCTGAAGCTGTAATGGGATAAAACATAAACATTTAGTACTTCACGCTTTCTAAGTTGTGTTGCAGCTCGAATTATGGGCTGTCCTCCGTTTGTAATTTCATACCGTTATTGATGATCTCGCCGAGGTCATAGACGAGTATTCGCCCTGTCTGCGGCTGCTTTCTGAACACTTTTATTCGTTTACAAAACTGGCGCATGATTCTTTGAATTTTTGACTTATCTATACAAAGAAAAGCGAATCAAATAAACGGGAGTTGAAATAATGAAATAATTATTGACATTTTGTTAATTATGAATTAGACGATGTAGATGAATAAGAAGTTACTTGTACCATTTAAGTATAAAAAATAGAAAAAGAGATATACAGAAATATACAATTTATTAAAACAAACACCTAACAAACCGATAAATCATAATAATCTAGGAATAGCTGTTAGTCCTATAGAATACCTTACTGTCAGTTAGTCTGTAGTAGCTTAGTGTTAAAAAACTCATATGTCTCCATTCGGAAGGTCGTGTATTCGAACTTGATCACATAACAATAAGTCTTTTTAAACATTTATATCTCTTATTGAACGATAACGATAATTTTAATTTTTATAATTTTTTTCAAATGTGCCTTGTTGGAAACAATAGTGTAAGGTTACAAAAACCAACCCAACGTGACACTTCAAACCGACTTTGCTATTTAAAGATTTATTCTAAGTTACATATCCATCATAATACCGCTCTCTTGTGCTATAAGTTATTACTACTACTACGGTAGTCAACAACGTCTGTACGCATAGCGAAAAGGATAATGTCTACATGGTGACGTACATCACGCAATTGCGTGTACGCAAATTTATACTTTGGTTTTTGAGTCAGTGCGCTTGTGGTGCGTGTGAGAACTGTATAAATGAAAAAAAAAAACGAATTCATCGTAATCTCATTATCACACGTGTTACTTGAATACACCGGCCCGATTTAGCTTTTTCGTAACGTAACGAAAATTTGACAAATGATACTTCTTGGCAATTTTTTTAGGCATACACCTTATCACCGATCTGCTATTGGTAAGCATGATATTTTTTTGGACATGGGTACAGATTCAATTCAGTATTCTTAGAGTTCAGTAAGAGAAATTTAGTGGTAGTATAGTCGGTCGTCAAGTTTTTATCTCTCTAGGTCGAGGTTTTTGTACCAGGATTTTTTTAAGTCAGATATCTTTGTACTTCAAGCTATAAAACCATCCGGGTTGGCTCACCGCGGGTAAAGATGTGCTAACGTTCGTCGTCACCGACGCACAAACAAGCCATTACGGCTTATGGCGATGCCGCGACGAGAGAGGGGATGTTCCTGCGCGTTCACGTCACCTATGACGTGCACCTGACCGACGAGTAAACTAGTGACTATTGAAACTAGTGCACACAAAAAATGAAATAGCAGCAGTGCGCATGGTCCTGAAGTAAAAGATGTAAGTGCCAAACCACATAAAATTTGTTTTAAATGAAACGACGCCAATAAATAAAAAAAAACTGTTTAACCAGTTTGTCGAATATTGTTAGTAACGTAATCCTAAAAAAAGAAGTACAAAGAAATCCGTTTCCGATTCGGAAGAACAGCTAAGAAGACAAATTATCAGGGTCTGTTCTTCATTTTACTTTATCGAGAAAATTTTGGCCAATCGTGTATTCCTTTTACGATAACCAAATTTAAATGGATAACAAATATATATCTGAAAATCAAGGTCGTAACTCATACATTTAATGAGATTGAGTTTCCTATCTCATGAAATGTATGAGTTACGACCTTGCTTTTTCAAGCAAAACTCTTTTTTCATAATTTTTTCACCTTGATATGCTCTCAGGGGCACAAAAAAAGTGATTTAACTCGACTCGAGTTAAAATCCTAAAGGACAGTGACAATGAAATGTTAACTTTGGTGAAGACGCAAGTAAATTCGGTATCTTCTGAAATACTACAATTAAGTTTCCTCTCGGCATTTCGCTCAGTATTCTATAAGCAATCTAAGGTCATAAACTTGATATCTCGGAAAATAAAAGCCGCATAAGTATTACTTCTTGCCGCACCTGCTCGAGAGCAGTTCCCAGGGCCGCGTCTGCATCCTTTGTTAGGCGAGCTTCCTTAACGCGCGTATATCTAAATCGACCGTAACACGACCGCCCGGCCGGCTGCTCCCTACACCGTAGCAAACCATGCGACTGTGAAATAGCATTAAATTTTTTTCATGGTGTCGTTAGTCATAGACGAATCTGTACAGAAGAGGGTCACGTAGCAGTCTTCGGCTGACGTGCCGGGTTGCATAAATGGCACATCGCTTTAACATGATCGTATTGAATACACGATAGCGCAAAATGAAAGTATTTAATGGTTGGCAAATAATGAAGTCGAAAACAGTTATAGATAAAATAATTTCATTAAAGGCGGCGATTATAAAAGAGATTTAAAATTTCCATCGGCAGTTATATCAACACATTGACATGAAAATTTAAAATGAACGCAGCTCTGAACGCAGCAACGCAATATTGAAATACGGCTGACCTGGCGCCAAGCAAGCACACCGGGTATTGATGGGTATGAGACTGGAATGGATCCCGAACAGCCAAATCGACAATAAGGGCCGGTCGAGGACGATATCGACTTCTGAGAGCTGCTCAAAAACTGTACACCATGTACACTGCGTACTGACAGATTATACAAAAGATTTAGAAATATAACCAACCGCTACGGGTAGGGTATTACAAATGTTTCTGCGATTCTACAGAGTGCCTCCGAAACTCTTCACCACAGCTTTGGAGCACGATTTCAAATTTTTGAAGTGGGCATAAGGTATTAACATCATTGGATATAGGTCAACGTCCTTCGGTTTGCTGAAGACATAGTCGTATTGATAGAACCGTCGAATGATATCAAGACCATGCTCATGGATCTGAAACCTAGATGATATAAAATTTTTGGCAAATATTTTTGTAGTGCTCACTTTGGTGATACATGTCTGCAAACTTTATAATCACACTTGTCTGCGAATACATCTACTTGAAACAGATGCTCGTTTAAGTTCTACGTATAATACGCGTGTTAAATAACGAAGCGAAAATCGCTGGATTCAGGTTCGAAAACTGGAATATGTAGAACCTCTATCAGGCGGAGTTGCGGTAGGGGCTAGTGTACGAAGAGATCAAAAATTTTAATAATACGACGGTCAAGTCATTTGGTACGGTGCGTTAGCTGCGGAGATGCATTCGGCATGCGGTGGCGTGCGCCGGCGCAGCATCGCATGCATCTGGGCCGTCCGCGAGTGCCGGCGGGTCGCGTTCTGACCCCCGCTTGTTAACGGTGCTACATTTACATAGCTAAAACGCTAACTATTTCACTTAGAACTTCTATATTTCTCTTTGTTTCGGCATAGAATGCGGTAGAAAAACGAAAATTAACGATATTTTGATCGAGTTACAGATTAAATTATACAGTTCTCTGCAATGTCTCCTCACGTAGTAAAAACAAAGGGATAATAAAATCGGTTAGCTCTGTTAAATTATTACTAGTCCAGATATTTATTATAAATGACAATATTGGAAATTTAATGAATAAATTTATCAGTTGTAAGTAAAGTAGGGTCAAATTTAAGTAGCTGATAGGGATTGAGAAAAAATTAAATTCGGCTGTAGATTTTTAACGCCGACCGAATATTAGACCGGCAATCGTAAATACATAAAATTAAAGGAATAAAAAAATAATAATGTTTCACATTTTTAAAACGATTAAAAAAATATTGAATAATTTCTGTAAGCCTTATGGATAATGAAACTCCGAAAGATTTTGAACTTCCTCCAGATCAACTCAATTATTTGTTTCGTTTAATCGCAAATTATATGAAAGCATGTATAGATTGTTTCATTGACAGCTAACTTGTTGCACTACACTTATTTTGTGACTGGCGCATGCGTCTCACGTTTTAATTTCAATCCTACAACTATTTTAATAGCTATATAAAAATTACAATGACAAATTTGTAAGGTAATCTGTAAGAATTTAAAAACATGTACATGTTTTCATTTTTTATAAGGCTTAGAGAAATTATGCTATATTTTTTTAATACGTTTTAAACATATGGTACTTTAATTTTTTTTTCTTATTTAATTTATTGTTTTCTTATTTTTAGTATTATAAGGGTGAAATTTTGCACTTGATTAAAATATTTATATAAAATAATGACAAGAACATACGAAATTTTCAGATATATTTCAATTCCTTTTTAACTGACCACATTTGAAATATAAAAATGAATACATGGTGATATATCAATTTACTAAGAACATATTAATGTATTTAATTATTTATTGAATAATTAAAACCGTTCCCATGATAATTGTGAAATATTAATAAAAAAAATTAAGGTTATTTATAACAAAATTTGGAAACATACTATTCAGCATGGATAATGCATTGAATCCTAAAGACACCGTTCCGGATAACTACTTAGAAATAAAATTTAAGATCACAATTTAGCTTGATCTCGCTCGCTTCTTTTTAAGAAGTGTTAGTTCACGGTAGATAGGCATTATTGGATTATACTAATAAATTATGATTTATTGTCCTCTACATATCAATACATTATACATTTCCATATACACTTTTGAATCTACTACAATATATGCTGAATCTCTTCGTATGTGCTATTCTATTAGCTTTTCATATAGCTAATATCAAATTTTTGTACTTAATATAATAATATGAACTTTTGTATTCAATTTCACCCATTTCAGCACGTTTGCAGTCGTATATGTAAAACTTTCAAAGACGGTTAAATTTGGAACTTTCAAATTCTCTTATAAAGCTATACGATGGCGCTTAAATTTATTTGAACCAACATCCAATAAAGCATGGTTGTTTTGGAAGTGCTTTTCCGATTTTACCATTACACATATTCACTCTGTAGGTGTGCTTTGTCCAATAACAGTGGGAAGCTATAGTCTATGTCTTATTCTTTAAAAAACGGGCACGTATTGCAGGTTATTGGGAGCTTTGTTAAATAAAACAAAATTAAGTTTATGTCCACTGTTGTACATTTTCTATTATTAGAGAGATGCACTCAACTACGCGTGGAACTCGCGCGGAGTTGAAACACTGACTAAACCCATGTTTCTCTGTTGACGAACCATTACGTTTATGCACTGAACTCCGATAAAGGAACAGAGACCTTGGCACAACGTGTACATAGATTTACATTTTGTTGTAGTCAAATATGTGTCATTAACATAGGATCTTAAAGGCCTGCTGATTCAAATGGGCCATAAGAGTGTAATTCTTGAAAGCCACGACCATTAAAAATACCTTTAACTCGAAAGGTATAAGAATGGTATTCTCATATACCGAATACTTTATAGTAGAAAAGCACGGACGCTAAAACACGAAATAGGATTTATCCCTCGGCGACGCGGAGCGCCGGTCGACAGCGGCGTCGTGATCTCGATTCTTCTTGGATCAAAAGCACGATTTAAAGCTTTTAGCTCGGTTCAGATCTGAGTTTGCTGGAAGCGCTCAGGCCCAATTAAGGCACGCGGCGGGACGAGGCCGTTGGGCGCGTGTCGTTCGTCTGTTGCCGTCACGGTTGTGTAGTCTAGGGGACAGGGGCCTTTTGTTAAAAACTTCACACCGGTATTGCACATACGATTCTCATAATTATTCAACTTATTAAAAAATAAACAATTTTCGTGCTGCGGAAGCGAGCTATTTGTGCCGTTTACGATTTGATACCAATAACATTACTCAGAGAAAAATTTAAGGAAATTAATATCATAACTTTAGCATCGCAATACATATACGAAAACCTGCTATATGTTGAGAGACATATAGAAACGCTCCAAAAAAAGAGCGACATCCATAACATTAACACTAGACATAAATAAAATGTCTAGTGCTGTTACTAGTGTAGTGACTGCTCATAAAACCAGTCTAAGCAAAGTTAGCAAATCATTTTAGTGACAATGTCCAATGTTCAATGTCCAACCAATGTCCAATAGGGACAATGGACAAAGGGATTTACAATGAAATCCCAGCTGAAATTCAAAGTTCACTTTTTTATAAATTTATACGTTTCATTAAAAGAAAGTGATATATATGACAAGGGCTATTTCTTGAATATCTGAATATCTTAATGAAAAAACCCCATGGGATTGAACTATTCGGATGTCAGGATTCTTTATCTCATTTCTCAATATCGATTACATTGTTAATTACTCAACACGTTGTATTGATGAGTAAAAAATGTGCAACCCTTGAGTTTCTTACCCATTCTTTTCAAAGTGAATCAGCATTCGGAATGAATGGTAATGTCGAAAAAAAATTTAAAACTAGTGTGTTTATTTCTTTTAAAAACTAAACATTACATAGTTTTAAATATTTTGTTAATAATTTTTGTTTGATAGTTTTAAATTGACATATAAAAATCTGTTGTGATTGATTAGAAGTAAAAATTAGTGCAAGTTAATTTTTAGAAGCATTAAATTAAAGTAATTTATTCAAAGTTTTCGTCGTTATATTTAATCCAATCATAATGTTCCATCGGTTAAAATTTCAAATAAATGTAATTAATGCCCAATTTTAGTAAAGTTGCAATATATCTAATCGAAATTGCATTCTGTTGTTGACTAAATGAATGTATTGGGGGATCGAGTGTTTACTTAATTATTACTACTTCGTTTGTGTATACTCATTACCACGTACAAGAGCATTTGCACAACGCTCCTAGCGATCGCTTTAGCTAACTTACCGATGCATCAACGAATGACACTAACCGGTAATAATTGAAAACTTGCGATTCGATATTTCGAGTGGCGCCGACGATTTGAGATTGAAGACGCGGTCTAGAGGCCAAAGTTGATTTTGGGGCGTCCCAGCTCAGGGGTGAAAACAGTACTCTAGATGTAGTCTGAACTGTGCCTTATAAAGCAAGAGGCGATACTTCACCCCGAACGACTGTCACGTTCTGTCGAGCGCCCCGAGCTTTTTGGAAGCTAGGTTAACTCTGTTCTCTAGATCATCGCGCATTTGGATGCTCGCAGTCATGTGGATAAAAGATTCTGATTTTTTATAACTTTTCCCCTTGCGAGGTGGAAGAAAGACTCGCTTGGGCTAAAATCCCCTGATGTGTGATACGGCTTTGCCGATAGCCGATAGTCGAAGTCTTTGACGTCTTCATCGGACACGGCCTGATCTGCATGGAGATACCGTCGACGAGTAAGTATCCCGATAATCGGTGGTACTAAGGGAAGTGCCACCAAAGAAAGAAAAAGAGATGAAAGAGGATTTTTTAGGGTTAACGCACAAAGTTGTGCCTGTTGCGAGTTAAATTCGACAATATTAAGTCTATCCATACCAAGATTTGCGCAAAGGTGTTTCAATTTCAGACATAAGTTGGTTTCAACACTTATTAACACTTTTTTGAAGGATACATATTGCTGTGGCCGAGGTACGACACGTCCTTCCGTCCCGTCTGCCACATTCTTATTGTTCTTATTAAGTAAGAATGAAGAATCGCTTCAGGATAAAGGAATAAAATATAATTTCATAAAAAATTCGAACAACAAAATGCGTAAGGAGATAATGGCGATAGATATTGAAAGATCTTTGCACAAAAGTAAATCTAATGAGTCCATAAAATATAAAATTTCAGTTTTATTAAAATTTATTAATAGTAGTAACATTTCGGACTATACGTGTAATATAGATCATAAAACGTTATTATCACTAAAACATAAAATATTGAAAGTATATTCAGTTATTAGTAAAGCCGATAAAGGGAATGCTATAGTAATAATGAACAAGTCTGATTACAATAATAAAATTAATAGCAAAAAAGGATTTCAAACACTAAAATATGATCCCACCAATCAATACATAGCGGAAGTTAAACAAAATCTATCGTCTTCTAAATTTTTATTAACTAAAGAATCAGAAAAAAGAAATCTGATATCGATGAATTCACAGGCCCCTAGATTGTATGGTTTGCCAAAAGTACATAAAGAGGGTGAGTCGGTCCGCCCGGTAGTGTCATATGTGCAGGCGCCAACATATAACTAGCTAAATACATTAATAATATAATAATAGAAAAAATTGCATTTAACCATTCATAATGGTTTAGACCTGGTAAACAAAATTAAACATGTTGTCTTTCCAAATAATATCAAACTGATCTCATTCGACGTTGACAGTTTGTTTACTAATGTTTCTTTTAGAGAATGTTTAAAAATGATAAAAGACAAGTCAGAAAAACAAAAATAACATCCAGGCGAAAAGGACCATATCTTAAAATTAATTGTACATGACTCAAAATTATTTCTGTTATAATAATTAATTTTATATGCAAAAGAGCTAAGCTATGGATTCACCGTTAAGTCCATCAATGGCCGAATTTTATAAAAATGAATTTGAAAATAAACACATAATAAACAGTAATTATATCCTGTATTATTTTAGATATGTAGATGATATTATCATATGTTGGTTGGGTAATTAAACAGAACAAGAATTGTTTCAAAATTATATTAACAATGTACACCCCAAAATCTAATTTAAACTCGAAGAAGAAACAAATAATTCAATATTTTATTTAGATTTGACTATAACTAGAAAAAATAACAAACATGAAAATTAAAATATACAGAAAACCCACTTGCACAAATACTACTATATTTATTTCTTTTGTCGTCCATGCCGACACAAATTGGCGGCTTATAAATTTGTGATACATCGGTTATTCACTATACCTCTTAACAATCATAATTTCTCATTAGAATTAAATACCATTTACAGTATAGCATTGGCAAATGGATACAGTAAAAAATGTATTGATGGACTCATTAATAAAAAACCAAAAAGTATTATAAAGAACAGTATCTATCCATCACAATCGAAAGAGCATAAGAAATATGTAGCTAGTTTAACATATTATGGTACAATTTCAGAGAAAATTAAAAAAATGTTGAAAAAACATAATATTCATACGGCCTTTAAAACAAATAAGTATTTAAAAACTTTACGTAATAATAAATATAAATTGAACAGTAATAAAAAGTCCGGAATTTATAAATTAATTTGTGATGACTGCTAATCGATATATATATATATATATACGTGTATGTAGGACAAACTGGACGTCGTTTTGAAAAAAATACAAAACACGAGGCCTTTAAAAATAATAAACCTGACAGATCTCATTTTGCTAAACATTTTAAAGAAACCGGTCATAGGCTCAATAACGATCCCAATTTCGATGTTTTGCGTGTGTGTGGGAAGGAGATACGTTTAAATGTTTTGTAATCTTTCGACGTTTTGAAACATAGAGATAATAATAATATGCTCAATGACCACATTAATATTTATAAATCGCGTCTGTTGGATGCTCGCCTGTAACTATTCGAGTCATAGTTGGTGATAGTCTGCGACAATTGATAGGCATGTCTATTGGCGATGGTCTGTAGCTGCTGGTAGGGATGCTTTCGACACCTTTTGCCGAATGGCATACAGCATCTCACTTGAGGAGGTTGGGTCCGCATTTGTCGGTCGAGGGATGGACGCGATCATTTTCCGTCCGCCAAACCGGCATTGAAGATGCGAGTGAAACATCATTTGCACAAGTAGATTCATGAGAATGTTAAACGATTCTCACCACCACAATTACTTAAGGAATTGACTCGACTGCAAAAATTGTATGTAGCTCTTTAACTGTCAATGATTGTACTGCATAACAAGATTTGTAGATTTATGGCAAGTGTCTACAGAGAGTGTCAAATAAATACAAAGATTAGAAACAAGAATCCAACTCAAAAAAAAATATAACAAGCTAGGTGTTTCTTTGAGAGATAAGGTAGAGTAAAGAGACACTGAATAGTAAAGACGTAGGTGGTGCTCATTTGTGAGCAGTCAGACTTTTATTTAGGTGTTATTAATTAATTTACACGTAGTTCCAAAACTAAATGTCACCGACGACACCGCAATAGGTACAGTGATCATTAGCTTTCAACAAAACACATAGCTTCTTTACACGCTTTAGTTACTTTTTCCGTAGTGTGGTTTTAGTTTTTTAATTTGTAGATAATTTGAAGGTATGCAGTTGTATTCGCTTGTATTATAATTGCCGAAGCATCGGAAAAATCATGTGCTATAGTTGAATAAAGGTAGGTCGTCAGGGATGGTGGGGAATGGAAATTTAGGGGAGACTACAGCAGTGGACGACCAATGGCCGAAACGAAGGTGATACAAGGGCTATATCTTATATTAGAACAATGCTGTTGTAGATGTACGAATACCTGTTCATCAGACGAATCGAGGGCTTCATCTTGTAGTAGAATAAAGCTGTCGGTGTCGGAATACCTAGTTACATGGCGAATCAATAGCTTTGTAGCTTTAATATTTATACTCAATTGCGTAATGCGCGGGTGTACACTTTAAATCACATGAAACATTATCTTCTTTCTCTTTCTTTCCTAATCGACAACCGATGCATATAAATTTAAAAAATCGGAGCCAATGTAACATCGGATAATGGCCGTATAAACTGCATTTAATAGGTTATTTATTGAGGCAAATGCATGTACATATTTAGTGGCGGTGGCGAGGGGCCCGCCTGCGCCCGCGCAGACAATGCGGCACGCTCGATCACGAATTATTCAAGGCAATTAGCATAAGACACGATATGCAACGGGCGCGGGTAAACGACACTGAACAGGTGTTAAAAAGTGGGCAATATGGAAGTCGTCGTATTCGAAGCGAGTGAGAATCATTGCTCGCTTACTATCGATGAACATCGAATAGATTTAAAGTTGGACGACGATAGTTAACGAACCATTGTTTTCCATCGTGTCGTATTCTTAACTAATGCTATCGAAAATATATAGAGAAATCGACACAAGCATGTATGTCAAAATAAACACAAAGCAGCATTTCGTGGTCGCTAGGGAGATTTGAATGTTCATTTTATATATATATATATACGCCTTGAAGTTTAGCATATAATAATATTACTTTAATACACCTCTCACACGTATATTTTAGAAGTCAATAAAATCTAGGCTGAGCTTACGATAGGTTACACCTACTATAGCAGAAACTTACGTTTTCTTTGCTCGAACCATTGATCCAAAAAAAAAAATTGTGCAGCTATGGTTGTAACTAAACACTGTAATTTAATGGAGAGGCGAGGGAGTTATATACACTCCATAGTAAATGAGATTGTTCTCTTAAAATATTGTATTTTTAAATTTACACGTGTGCACTCTTATCAGCTAAAGTGCACTCGATGTGTTAAAGCCGATGATTTATGGTTGAATAAGAAAATGGTTTTGAAAATATTAAACAAAAATATATGAACAGGGGACAGTCTGGGAAGAATATGTTGTATGTGTTTAGAGTAGCCGGAAGTGGAGCGAGACAAGCGCAGAGGAACCATTAATTAAAAAGTATTCAAAATACATAGTTTCAGTAGATGTTGCTTAAACTTTTCATTTTCTTCGATAACACGATGTAATTAAATGGGTGTGGACGAGCTACATATAGCGTTTATTTAATTTTAAAATTATGAATTTTGTACACAAAGTTTTTTGACTGACATAATAATTTTTAATTTATTTCAAAGGATGCATTATACAAAACCTGCTCAAAATGACGCAATCACAATTCGTAAATAGTCTTTCTTTTTATGTCATTATTACGGTTACAATTACCCCATACATCCCAAATATACGGACATGCGGACGTCATAACAACACTAGTTATTTATTTGGTTACAGAACCGTAAGAGTTAGACGGGGCTTGTCGACGTGTGTTCTGTCACAAACGAGGTTCAACATTGTAATTTGTCCGATCGTGCAGGTGGTTGTAAGTTAATTTATTTTAAGTAATATCAATTACTTATAGATGTTTGAAGGCCGTGTTATTGATGAAATAAAGCGACGTTTTTAAGTTTATTACGTAGAAAATATTTTTCTTGTGTTCGTTTACAGCAGTAACATTAAATTAAATGAAGCAATAGTTCGGTTAACTTATTGATTAAATACAAATTAATTTGTTGTAATGAAATTTTTTTTAACTTAATAATTTTAACTTGTTACTGGTTAGTATCAATAATAAATATAGTGGATAGGTATTGGCGGCATATTAAATGTTTGAAAATAAGAATGAGTCGGATGCACATGAAATAAGCATACGTCAAAGGAAATTTTCCTAATTTTGTTGTTGAAGTGTTGTTTTAAACAGTGCGGTCGGGCGATATAAAACAGTGCGAGGCTATGTGATACACCATTAAAATATTAATACACCATATTAATATTTAGACTGTCTGAAAATCCACACTACCCTCATTAATAAAATAAATCAATGAGATGTGTCGGTATCGGGCATCGTCGCCCCATCCGACAAAGCCTTTAACCCGCAACGGGCCCGCATCTGAGGTCCGAGCCCTTCAATATGAAATAAAAAGGGTGTGGGAGGGTGTACGCTTGAACGGTGGGATGATTGATACGGTATTCGTGTCGTTGCGTCTAGATTACACAATCTGCCTTTTGCTGAAACACAATCTTCCACTTCAGGCCGAGGACTCAGATCTCAGATCTCCGCGCTGGCTCAGTGCCGGTCGGAGGCTGCTCACGACCACGGTCACCAGTATTATTACGTCGTCCGGACTGGCGGCTTAATCTGCTTTTCGAGGCAGGAAGAGAAGGGCATAATTTGACTTAATTAAAAGAATTCACCATTCAATCCGCCCATTGTCTGTATCGGATCCGAAACTTTCTTGTTTGAAGCAAAGCTCTCAACTGCTGAGCTACAGCAGCTTCATTGCCAGTGGTGGCTCACTATCGACGAGCTGTGTGATCGCTACACCTCGACGCCTATCCCTATCAAGCATTGTACTCCTGCCAGTAGTGAGCGCACGCTGTTACTGTCAGGTGGAAGCTATCGTTCCAGCTGCGGTGGTGCATTGTTCTAGAATGGCCCGAGAGCGTCATGTATAGCGGTTGCGCAACCTGTTCGCGGCCGCCCGTTATTGTATGATAAGTGTTGGCGGAGCGCGCTTTACCCGCCAATTACTCACAACCAACCCGAATTCGACCAAATCATCAGCGCCTGCGCATCTATACCCAGAGCTATGAATCATGTAACGTCATCTTAGTTGTCAGATATATCATAGTAGTTTTACATAATTTGATGTAGCTTTCTTGTAGGCTGTATTCAGTTTATTATTGCACGACTCATAATGCGATGCATTTGAGAGTACTTTATTATTGAAATAATTTGATGTAAAAGAAACAACAAAAAAAATTTTAAATACTTTATTGACGATAATTTTTTATCGTCAATAAAGTCATAGAATGAGTTAAACTTGAAAACACGATAATATGTAAAAAAATCTTTAATTTAACCTTTTTATTAACTTTAGAACTACAAGTAGTTTTCTATTGCAAATGGCTGTCTAGTTTGGTATCGCAAAATTATGATTAATAAAAATATAATTTTAGAAACGAAATTCTGTTCTATAAAAGAGGTACTGCAATTTTTGGTTGCAACTCCTAGTAGTAAGTAAATCTATCTACGAGTATTCGTCGCACGTCTGTCGAAGAGATTGAGTTGTGGTGATTGCAATAATATACACCACATGACACTTCTTAATTTTTATTTGTTTCTTATCAAAAAGCAATCGAGTGTTATGAAGTTTACACTTTTGAATTTTTCAAATATTTTTTATTACTCCAAGTTTAAGCAATAATTAAGTTAAGCAAATAATTCTTTTATTTTTTAGTGTAATACATCTTAATTTGTGCTCTCAGTTATTTTAAGAAATTGTTGTAAAAGATGTAGAACAACATATTTAATACTCAGGTGATTCGAGGTGATTCATGATTAATAATATATGTATCATAATTGCTATGCAATAAATAATTGTAATGTAAAAACGAACTGATATGTATTAGTATCTCATAATAACTAATATTTTTGCTGACAGAGAGAAAATAGTTGATTTATATTTGACATTTATGCATTTAATTTCCAAATGAACGAAAACATTGATTAATGCAACATAACATTAATTTTTGTAATAGAAATTTGGTAATCTTTTTATTTTATAGAAGTAAAAGGATTTTGTAAAGTTATGGAAATATATTGTTATTTATGAAATCTGTACAAATGCTATTTTTATTTATTTCAAGAAAATCATTAAAAAATGTTTTTAAAGCCAATATTATCGTTAAAACTCTCGACTATACCAATTCTGTCCCGCGACTGCCGGTATAGGCGGCGGAGTACCCCGCAATTACGTTATTAGAGCGCCGACCCGCCGGTAGCGTGACGCCCCCGCCGCGCCCCGCCACGGCCCGGCGCCCGTTAATTGCGGCTCCAGCTCGACCGGGTCACACGATCACTTTCCAAGGCGATTCTTTCCTCTAAATAATTGTAACAAGTTTAATGTTAGAAGACCGGCCGGTGCGAGCGCGGCCCACTAGGTCGGATCCATAAAGAAAATAAACACATTTATTAAATTCGGTAATAATTAATAATTCAAAACATTACAAAATACACAAAAGTATGTAGATTATTCCATTGCTAAAGAACACATCATGAATATTAATTTTCATCGCGTACAAAATTGCAAAACACTATTCCAAAATAATGAATATTAAACTGAAACTTGTCTAAATTTTCCGTTTTTCAATAAAAAAATTAAATATGTGCAAAAATTATTCTTTTTGATGCAGATACGGACATAGTTTGCGAAATCTATTTTGTCCTAAACATATTACACGAAGACAAAGCATTTCACCGCAAAGAGAAACATAAGTACCTCTCTGTGGTCTATATGATGCGTAAAATTTAACTTTACTTAACAATTCTGAACAGTCGAGAAAATACTGCTGTTCTGGACTTTTTAGGTAAGACCCATCCCGACGCTTACCTGTGACGTGCGGTAACGTGCAGCATGCGACTGCTCTACGACGAATCGAATAGAATATAAATGGGCGTGGAGAACAGGACCGGGATCGGTATGAAGAAGAATATAAATGGGCGTGGAGAACAGGACCGGGATCGGAATGAAGAAGAATATAAATGCGCATGGAGAACAGGACCGGGATCGGAATGAAGAAGAATATAAATGGGCATGGAAAACAGGACCGGGATCGGAATGAAGAAGAATATAAATAGGCATGGAGAACAGGACCAGGATCGGTATGAAAGAAGAAAAGAATATAAATGGGGAGAGACAGGACCAAGGGGTCGGAATGAAGAAGAATATAAATGGGCGTGGAGAACAGGACCAGGATCGGAATGAAGAAGAATATAAATGGGCATGGAGAACAGGACCGGGATCGGAATGAAGAAGAATATAAATGGGCATGGAAAACAGGACCGGGATCGGAATGAAGAAGAATATAAATAGGCATGGAGAACAGGACCGGGATCGGTATGAAGAAGAATATAAATGGGCGTGGAGAACAGGACCGGGATCGGAATGAAGAAGAATATAAATGGGCATGGAGAGGACCGGGATCGGAATGAAGAAGAATATAAATGGGCATAGAGAACAGGACCGGGATCGGAATCCAGAACGGGATTGAGGTCAAGATTATGGTTAATTATCGCAATCGGTCGATATATAAGACAAAGGAATCCATTCTGTCGCGGACGGAATGGATTCCGTTCCAAATATTTGCTCAGGCAAACAATACAATGTATGGTGTAGGTTTAAGGCGGGCAATGTAGCACCAGGTTTCTTATCGCTAAATGAAAAGACAAGGTATATGTTCGCTTTAGCTCATCATAATTGAAATTGTAATGCACTTCGACGATATAAAAAACACATTTATTCCAAGATACCTTTTAAGTAATCTCAATACTACTTTGAGTAATTCAATTTGTATCGAAGGAAAAAAATTATTACGGACTTTAATTGGATGGGTTGTGTAGATGTATGTAGGTACTTAATTACAAGAATTTCTGAAACACTTAATGGATACTCCATATTTCTTTGGATTATTTAATTTTATGATTTAAATTATGTGATGCGTTCACTTATGGTTTTTCTCAACTGTTTTATCATACTTTATTATAGTTCGTTTGTCATTAAAAGTAAAAAAACAGTGAACACGCCACACCACTGACCAAAACCATACCAATAAATTCGATAGTGAATATCAACAAATCTCCCATTTATTTCTAAACATCGTTATATCGGAACACGAGTCGATTAGCAATAAACCATTGCAATGCTGCATTAAGCGGACGCGGGCGCTGGCGCGGCGCAAAGTGGCCCGCAATTAAACCGCTGGAGACATATATCAAGCGATGAAAGCGCTTAATTGCCGCGCGCCGCATCTGACACGGGGACATGACGTGGCGGAAGGCGACGCTGGATTAGGGGCGTGATGTTAATTCTGATTGATTGCACATTTTTTGAGTTTTCTAGCAGCGATCTTGCAGTTTTGATGATTTACGTTCCAATTTCGGACTATTATGAGTGAAAGTGGTGGATGCCAAAGTGTTTTCTTGTTTCTGAGCATTTAATTTTTAGCTACATTTTCGACAGGAAACGAGTTGGATAGAATGAACGTAGAAAATAGGTTGACAGAAAATTGCTAAGCGACGATTGAGGTCCTCCGAAGTAAAGCTGGTCAATGTAATACGTATCGATCATAAGTACACGTTCACATCTAAGTAAGTATACCGACTGTCATTACGCCGTCACTGATCGTCCACCGTCCTGCATGCGCAGTTGGACGTCATGTAATGCTTCGATCCTCGCTAACACAGACGTCGCTCAGCAACGTCTCGTCCGCTGTCGATGATGGATGTAGAAGATGAGACCTTCAGAAATGAAAGTTGGAAGAATTCATTCTAAATTTAAACAGACGAGCCCGTTAGCAAACGAAACAAATACCAAAAATATTTATTTTTAAAAAACACGTTTCAGCATAAGCATTGTGGTGGTCTTCTTAACCATAAAAGTACACAATACTTGTGCCAGGAGACCATGTTCTTCCATATCATACACTATTTTAGTCAATTACCAGGTACTTTTATTGACATTATTTAAAAATTGTCAAGAGAGATATAAAATCGTTCCAAAGAAGAAGCGACATCCACAACATTAACACTAGACTTAAGCACGATCTTGCCGCTCGTACAACCCGTCTAAACAAAGTTAGCAAAACGTTTGAGGGGCAATGTGTAAGCTTTTACAATAAGATTCTAGCTGAAATCCAAAGTTTACCATTTTTTGAAATTAAATGTTTCGTTAAGAGAGAGTTATATTGTGTCTGAATTCTTAAATTAAAAAAGAAACCCTTGAGATTGAACTGCTCGGTTATCAGGTTGCTTCATATCATTTGTAAATGTCGACCAAATTAATACTTACTCAACACGTTCTATTGATAAATAAAAAAAGAGCAACCTTTGAGTTTTTTGCTCATTATTCTCAAGGTGATTTGGTATTTGGAATGGGTGGTAATGTCGAAAAGAATTTGTTAATGACGTATTTAAAGTGTAATTTCATTATCTACGAAACATGTCCCATGTTTTATTTGATTTGGTTTATAACTTTTTAAATCTTATTATACACTAGCTCTCACCAGCGACTCTGCCCGCGTAGATAGACAATGAATGAAACTTGCTTTATTTTCAAAGTTAGACCTCCACCTAGATACCAGTGAAAATCGCATTCAATTTTTCAGGGCGGCAGTTTTTCGTCATGTGCGAACAAACAAAAACACAAATGTACAGACAGACAAATTAACGTTTTGGCTCCTATTGTACTCGAAAACCCCAATTCATAAAACACTTGCATCACGCGATAAATATGCCTTGTACGGAGTAGTAAGAGAACGAAGTGCCCATAGCAACCCTGACTGTAGCGTGGCTGTGAGCTGAGAAATCCCGATCATAGTGTCGACACTCGATTGATGATCCATCATAATCAATAAGAAAGCAAAAAGTGACGCATTTACGTATGAAAAAGTAAGAACAATCAAACTGGCCTTTAGTTTAGAATACAGAAACGTTGCAAATTGACCTATGAAAAAAAAAAGTTTCTTCTAAGACGTCACACTTCGAAAGTCGTAAGGTAAACGCGAAAAGTGGCTTTTTCTTTTATATGCCGAGTACGTCCCGAACTTGACGCGGTTAAGTTTAGAGCGAAAGTGGCAGCGGCCATCGGCTAGTCTTCGCTCAGGTACAGCCAGGGACAGCCACATGGTACTTAACGGCAAGTGTTACGTAACCTAGCACTGGACACGCATACGCATGGCATTCATAGGCGTCTTCAAGTTTGGCGATAACTGATTATATTTAGTCAATTTTTCTCCTAATTTCTAAATATTTTTTTCAAACTGTATTTTATTATATAGGGTCTTGTTATAATTAAGTTTAACGCTTATTTTTTGATTAGGGGTTATTAATAATAGTATAGTATTCTTTAAAGACTGAGGCGAATAAACCTCGGATTTAAATAAAATATATGTATTCGGCGTATAAAAAGTTAGCTGAGAAACAGATATGGTGTACATAAATCTCTTGATATGGTGTTTTGTAATTTTGAATATATATGGATGTTTTCTCGTAAGTATATGCGCGATGTCATTATTAATCACCGATCGGACGGCCGCTTAGCTGCGTGCGCGCAGTCGCGGGAGTGACAATCAAATTAAAAATTCAAGCATCAGGCACAACATCGATCTTCTCCACGACCCTCGGCGTATAGAGCACTTATGATAAATACCCCATACTCGCACTAAACGGACTGAATAAAGATTTGTCGTCATCGAGTTCGTCATACGTAGATATGATTATGAATTTTTTCCTCAATTTTTAACCGAATTTAAAACAAGACACTCTATGCATGGGTCTAATTTTAAACGAATTTGAAAGTATATAAAATTTAAATTGATATTAAAATTTAATTTAATTTTAAAAAATAACTTTACATTTTTGTAGTTACTGTGAGCAGTCTTAAGTCACAAAAAAAGATGTTAATAAGTACTACATTAATGTTATTAATTTTTATAACACCATTAAAATTAGAACTCTTTAGACGGTAACATGTCATTTTATAAATTAGGTGATTAACTGTAGATATAAATTGAGCTTCGTTGCAATTAATTACTATAAAAATGAATTCGCTAGCTTTATAAAGTTCATAAAACCTTGAACGAAGTGATAAAAATTTGGCTACTACTTTCTGTATTTCTCTGCTCCTCTTCCTTTGTATCATAATTATTAGTGTGAATTGTTTGTGGTTCCGTCGAAGACGGGCAATCGTTGTGCATATGGCCAAAGCTTTACAGTGCTCATCCGGCGCTGGCGCTGCCGCACAAAACAATTCCCCCATGTGTCGTTATTGATCGAGAGAGGCACTCTATCTTCGCGCCGTCGTTGGCGTGCGCACACGCAGCTTATTTAATTAATTCGGCCGTGCGAGCCGACGACTGCGTTATTAATCTCAACGTTCGGTGGTCTGTCCGCGCGTCTGACCTCTCGCCACTACGGCCGTAGACGTCTTCACCTCGCGCAGTTAGAGCGTAGACGCCTCGGCTTTGTCCCGTAGAGTTTTTAAACGTGATCGGTGTTTTATTACATCTGCTTACAGGACTTCAATAACGTCATGATTCGTGATATTGAAATGACGATATAAATTTGGAAAGTGTCATTTGATAGCTTAAAAAACATCTGTCTTACAAGTATATTTTTTATAGCCATATTTGATATTAACTTAGGATAAATGCTTTAAATTAATTTGAGGGTTACTATCAATAGTCTGTACCCCATTCGAGTAACATTATTTATATAAGTCACTTCGTACGATAAAACAGACGGTGAGAGGGGGAAACATGGTAAATCTTAGTAAGGTTAGGTCAATGTATCAATTTTACTTACAGAAAATGTGTAATACTTTTTAATATATTAAACCCATACATAACACTGCTATTTTATTTATCAAACGTAGCTAAGGCCCATGGAGGTATGACCCCGGCCTGCCGCTGGCAGCGATTAGTACGAGCGATAGCGAAATACATGTTACAGTTCGGCTTCCGATATAGTGTTCTATCCCAATAAGGGAGATAAATCCCTGTACGAACTTAAATTTCTTCCGATTTGTCAACTCGTGGAAAGAAAAAGACTGCGACACGAATGTTGTCGTTTCGTACCGCACTGATTCTTCTCAGCATCTTCGCAATATGTAGAGACTTAGTGGACTTGACAGATAAACCAGCAGGCGAGCGCGCGCCTTTCCCCAAAACGCAAGACCGAATTGTGTCTTGGTACGGCCGTTTGTGATGTTTTTAACGCGCTCGTTAAAAAGCATTTCGACTTCTAAGTAATTTTTCGTTGATGTCTAGCTTAATAGGATTGTTTCCGGTCTACTCTCATCGCATTCATACGCATTCACAAAATAGAAGAGAAAAGTTACTTTAAAATAAATCCTATACAATTTTTCATTTAACTGAATGTAATGTAGTCACCGTTGCTAGTTATTTTCAAATCAAATGACATAAAACGATATCGGTAAGTTTCGTTTCAGTTATTGACATACAGTTATTTAATTTATTTACTTGTAATATTTGCTGTCCAACACGTTCAATGTTCGTTCACCGAAGCCAGTTCCGGGCCCGTTCCCGTCGCGGCGCGCGCGCAGTGTCGGCGGCCGTGCGTTAATTTTTCATTACTTCGATACAAATCGCGTGTCGCGCGCTTTCGCAACTTCCCGCGGCGGATTCTAGCCGGTCGTTTATTTTTATCGCGGCCGCGTACAAACATAATATTTCACGATTTGTATTTTGTTTGTAGAGGAATAAATTTGCGACGATGCGAATGCGAAGGCGTAAGGTCGGCGTTTACGCATTTTCTGAAGTTTTTCGCACGTCTGACGGAGAAATATTAATTTTATTTACAGATAAAACATTTTATTGGCAATAATGCAATACGATATAAGAACAATTATTCCACTATTAAATTTTTTTTTAAGAACGTTCTTTCAGAAATAATTTTCTTGCCCTAGATTGTTTTTTTTTTGTGAATTGCATTTTTTCTTAGTATAAACGGAGAAAGCATACTTTGTTAACATACAAATCAGTGAGTGGATGTTAGGTGTTACAAATTGTGTAATATAATAATAATATACATACCACTTCGCAAAACAAAACTTTTATTCATCATAAAATGGTACTAGTGCTAATTTAAGGCTATAATACCCACGCCAAAGCAGATGTTTTTATTGTATTTTCCTGGTGTCTTATTGTTTTTGTACAATGATATTATTAATTTTCTTTATTATATTTTTTTATAAACAATAACAGCATTTTCTACCAGTTATTGCTGAATACACCATCATTACTAATACAGCACAATTGATACTTGATACTATTCAGCACTTAACAAGGTTCTATGAGAATTAACAGATAAACACAATGTTTTCTTTCTGATATACAATTGCAACTTTTTATAGAGACACCTGTCTCATTAAAAAGGAATAATTTCACTTATTCATCGTATTCATAAATTCAGCATTATAATGCGGCGGCGGAGTTATCGGCTAATGCGGTGGCGACCTCTGGTAGGCGATTTCAAAGTACAATGTTATGTTAAGGGCCCGATAGGGCGCCCTCCGTATTACGTATGGGAGATGCGCGGATAGCGCCGCCGCGCCGGCCGCGCTGCGCGGCGTTCGTTTTGCATTTTCTAGAAATTTTCGGTCCTTACGTTTTGTCTCCTCGTATCACTCATATTATCATCTACGCTTAACCTGTCGGACTTGAGACAAAAAACTAACAATAATAAACGGAAAGGCGATATCTGGAAGACAAACGTTGCTTACTCGCTCGTTAGCCGTCGTGTCGGACGCTGGCCGCCCGACTGTCGGAGGACGTCCACTCACTTCTTCTATCTTTTTGTTCCAATTTGCGGAGGATAGATTTAAAGTTGAGCTGTCAGTGCGTCTTTATGTAAAAAAGTCCTAAACAACGACAATACTACTTTTAAATGTCCTAATTTACTGCCGTAAAACACAATTTCGATCGGCTTTTATTTTTTTTCAAGCTTCTGAAGCAGGTAAAAGTTATTCTTCAGTCTATTGTGAGATAACTATTTGCCATTTTTTCTTTATTTTTATAATAGTAAAATTAGAATAATGAGAAAATTTTATAACAACTGTATAATTTTTTCTGGCAACCTGGCTTATGATTTTGTAGAGGTTTGGACTGGCAAACTCCTCTACTTATAAACAGAACAATCTTCCAAAAATTAACGTCAACAGTTAAGTTTTATGCATGTGCCTCCCCTCAACCAACTCTCTAACTAACCCCCGTTACGAATTCGAGAAAAACCGAGCCCGTATCGAGTAACTTGCATCTGACCGCAGAGGACCCGTGACGATGTCGCTGCTCTCGTACCGCCGAACCTCGGCCAGTACAACCTTTAACTGCACATCCTCCCGAACGTACATCTGATCATCGGTGTCTATAAAATAATTTTACATGCATTTTTTTTTTGTAGAGGTTGCGATTTTAGACAACACTATTAGACTATTTAAATAGTCGGTCTCGCCTTTGAAAGCTCGTGCACGTTCATGAACCTATCGTCGCGAGTTCAGACTCCGCGTCGAGGCGCGTCTCGGAGTAAGGCTTTTGACAAACGTCGCGTTCGGAAACTGGCATTGTGCACGGCGGGCTATTAATTTGTCAGCGGAGGAAAGCTACTCAGCGCTGTCGCGGCCGCGCGGGTGAGCGGCTCGGCGCGACCGGCGCACACGCCGCCCACGCCCCGGCCCATAAACAAATTGTAATCTTAATGACCATAATTATTTAATCTCATACACGCAGTCCCTCTTTGTGTTTTGTCACTTTGTTTTATTGAAAACTAGCTCTATTGTGTGTTTTTCGGTTCCCTCTCCGCGACGGGCGCGTGGGCGGGACGGGCCTCGCCGTTATAAATATGAAGATGAGTATTTAAGTTTACGCATTTGCGGTTAAAGTTATTAAAATGAATTCTCATTTTATTGTTATTCGAATAGTTAAATTACAAAGTCGGCGGACATTGTAAATGTAAAAGAATTAATAGATCATCGCACGCTGTTTCGGTACGACAATTTAAAATCGAAAATCTGTTTAGAGAAACATGATTTAAGATTAATCAACAGAAATTGATTGACTGCCTACAGAATTTACAAATACCGATGTATAGTCAAAATGTACGTAGTCATGTAATAATTTGTCGATTTAATGCTCGGGCCACATCAAGGCTCTTATAATATTACGGCAGCACAAGAAAAGACTGTATTTTATTTTAACCATCTTATTGTACATAGTAAAATTAAAAAAAAACACTAAAAGTGCGGTTGCTTTAATTAGCATCTTTGTACAGTACCATTCATAAAAACCTCTAGATTAGAGGAAAAAGGAGGAAATGAAAACAGGAAGGGGGACAAGTACGAATAAGAATAAAATTACGAGCGCAGGAAAAAAAGCAAGAGAAACCCGGTAATCACAGCTAGTGTTGAGTAATTCATCAAATTCCTTGCAGTGGATTACATAACTGGATGAAGAGTGCGCGGTGCTGTCACGCGACCGCGATTAGGGATTGGCCCGGAGCTGCGCGCGCGCCGCTCACGTATTTAACTTGTTAAAGGTGTAACTTGTTTTATACGTTAATGGATACTTAATATTCTATTTTTAGGATTGCCTACAGGAGATTCATCTTAAGGATTTTGATGGTAAGACCAAGATAAACAAGTTTGAAGTTTGGATCGACAAAAGTAGTGTTAGTCCAGTTGTTAGTGTGCCCGCCTGCGATGTTAATAGGTGCCCATTCGAGCCTGATGGATGACATTTTATGCCCTACGGCGCAATGTGAATCTACGTATAAACTCGTGGTGCACCCTTGAAGTTACGTGATCATGACTTTTCTGTTTAATATTGCTTAAAACATTTTGTCATTTTATTTGAGGAATTACGTGATATTCGTGTAGATGGTACGGCAAAAACATATGCATTTATCGTTGAGACGGTCAGAAACAGAATAAAATAGAAGTATGAATCAATATGGCAGGAGGGTAGTCTTCATTGAGAAGTTTTTTACTTCACCTGGTTTCATGCCAGTTCTTTTTTAGTCCTGCCGCCTTTGAAGAAAATATTACTACTTTTATGACAAAACTATAGTTTCTTTATTTTTATTGTATCTTTAGAGCTTAAAAAATAATTCAAGTGACAGACATCAAATTATAATGTGAAAAGAGTGTCATAAATCGGAATTTGTATAAAAAAATATCTATTCTCGACAATATTAACTTACTTTAACATAGGACGAAAATATTTTGAAGAAATTTCACACTTAAAGGGTAGTCAACATCATTTTTGATATGAATGTACATGGATTAATCTGAAAGTCCTTAGAAAATCAAGAATTGAGCGAATTAGCAAGTAAGTTTTATTACTTTTGTTTTACAAAATAGTGTCCATTGAGATCAAATACATCGCTGTATTTGATGGAATTATCGATAGAAACATTTTGCCCACTGGGATTTAGCGGTCGCTTCGACGGTCTTTTCATGTGCAGCCACAGCTTCTTCGATGTGCGTTAACTGTTTTCTTCAAAGTTTTTCTTTTATTTTAAGAAATAAATAAAAATCGCATGATGCGAGGTCAAGGCTTTAAGGTGAGTGAGCCAGTATTTTTTTCTACTTAATGCCCCCAAACAGTTTTTTTGTCTGTCCATATGCGGTGAGACGTTGTCATTATTAAGGAAAATCCTGTTTTTGAGCTTGAATTTGAGATTTTGTAAAAGGAAAATTTTAATTTCATTCAAATTGGAGGTATCCACCGAGTATAAAGCTTCCTGGGCGCTAAATGTTCATGAAGGATTTTGCGCACTTGACTCATAGCGATGCCTAAGCTTATTCAAATCTGTTGGTAGGTTATTCTTTTTCAGTCAGTTACTCTGTGTCGCACGCCACTGATGTTGTATTTGGGTGTCACCATAGAAGGACCTCCCTCGCGCACATCGTCAGTCAGATTAGTGAGACCATGTTTGAACCCAGTAAACCAGCTAAAAATAGTGGCAAGGGATGAAGATTCATTATGAAATGTTAACAGAAGCCTGTTATAACTTTAATGTTGGTTTGAATGGCAACGAAATCATAGAAAACCATTGCAAAAAAATGTTGACATTTGACAAACAATTTTCTGTTTGGGGCCATCCATAAATTACGTCACACATTTTCGTCGTCAACGAAATGTCACAATACGCGATAAGGAGCAGGTCAAAAGCTTTGTGCCGTCAAATCCGAAATACGAAAACGAAAAAAGGTTTATGTCTTTTCCTTTTTCCAATATTTAAAGTAATTTGAACAAAAAAAAATTGTAAAAACTGCTGTTTTCATTTACGTGTGACCACCTGTGTCAAGGGGGTCAAAAACCTTATAATTTATGTGATGTAATTTATGGATGGCCTCTTTGCAGTCAATTTATAAAAATACATGACAAGTGAAAGCAATATACATAATAAGGTTGGGAAAGAGTTCCGTTTTTTAAATTTCAAGAATTTGGAATAAAATAAAATTTTAAGGGTTCCATTTTAAAACAATTTTTTATTTTTTTATTTTACAGTTTCTAAGTGGCCATGTCTAAAAAAATTAAGTGTTACCTACGTAACCTGCAGTCAATTACGGGATCGTAACCTGTCATGTTGGATTCGAGTAACTGTGAAACGTAAATGTGTGCACCAGAGTATATCATTTGCGGCAACCTTATATTAGAAACAATGTGTGAATTTTGTACACTTTCATATTTTTATATAATTGACTTGAAACTATAACCAAGCTCACGTGATTGCTAAAATCATGGAGTCAGGTCGCACCTACTACCGCTACGTTTTGTTAAAGGATGCCAGAATTTATTATTTAAAGCAAAATTGTTGCAAGCGTTTCAATTTAATTACATAAATTTCTTAATAACTTTTATTGCTTATATCTATTAGAATAAAATTCTGAAATTTATATTAAAATCTATTAAATATGATCGACGCTATAGTTAATGTATTTCCTGACTAGAAATAGATCACAATTGTGACATTGAATCGGAATTGCTCTAAATCATGATTCAATGCGATGGCAGTGGATTTCACGCGCGGCGCGTAGAGCAAACGCCACCTGTACGTACGCGGCGGCCTCTGTCGGCCGGAGGCGTGAATTAACCAGTCGAGGGGCGTCAAGGCGCGAGCATTTTTGTATGACACCTATTAATATGTTTCATTCTGTCTACTGAACTTTTACCGCGTTCACGCTGTTTAGCATTTAACTCTCGTCTGAGATTAGTTGTTTATATGTAGAAACTACTAACAATAATTGCTTTTAACACTCGTAACTACATCGGAGTTGAAAGCGTTAGGTACAAAAATGTATTTTTCTTAAACTCACCGAGAGAGTAATGGAAACTGAAGAAAAGGAGTGTTATTTATTGTTTTAGTAATAATTTTTTAAACTAATTAGGATATTTTAGGTAATCTCACCCTCGGTCCCGCTACGTCGCACCCGTTGTCGTTTTCGTGCAGTCGTAGTCGCATCGATGACATCTCCCAAATTAATTTTAAATGATAATAATTTTACCCGTAAGCTGTTTCTTGCAATTTGAAATGAATGCTAGTATTTTTATGGTTCCGTACTTCCAAAAGATAAAAGATCCTTTCGTTGTTTGTCTATTTGTATGTCTCTCCAGACCCTTGTTCTCAGGGTCGCGGGGAGGTATCAAGTTGAAATTAATAACAAATATTTAGGTTTGAGGTCCTTTGAAGCTGTAAAGTACTCAAGGTTCTAAGTCAATGTAATAAAAAAAATATGAACAAAATGCCACCATTTACACCTTATATTTTGAAATTCACAAGTAAATCAAAACCTATATTTAGGAACTCTTAGGACCGAAATCTCGCCAGGATCGGTATCCAAAAGCAGACAAAGTGATGGAATAAATATCTACAAAATCATTAATTTCGTACGGAACCCTCGGGATGCGAGTCCTATTTGCAACTGCGATAACTACCTGGATAACTATCTAGTTTTTAAAGACATTAATAACGCTATGAAATTCTTAAATGAATTTTCATTTATCTCAAGATATGTAAAACATGCACGCCTCGAGGCGCTCTGCGACGTTCTAGAGACACACGAAAAGGCATCCGAATAAGTTTTGAGAGCTAACGACACTCGTCGTCAGTCGCCAACAGATGATATTGTCCTAGCCTGGCCTCTACGTCGAGCCGTCGAGCCGCTGCTATTGTACAATCTAATAGAATTCAGATTGTACAATAGCAGCAGTTCTGAGTAGCCGAGTTGTCATCTTCGCATCTTTTGCAAGCTGTCAAAATGTCTATCAGTGGAATACAATTTAAGAAAGAGACTGTCGTTACCAGAATGGAATAGAACGCTTAGCTAGTCCAATTGCTCTATTTTCATCACCGCGCCGCCGAGGCTGTCTCTCACTTTTCTTATTACGTATTGAAACCCTTTGGATCGTCCGGTCTTCTACGCCGGACTGTGGTCAGGACTCGAACCAGTACCCGCTTTGACGACACCGTTCAATGAATTCTACGTTGATGAATAACATTTTGGCAAAATTACTTTTCTGATTTCATTTTGTATGGTGAATTTCCGAAAGGCTAAATTCAGATCTATCTGCACCCGCAACGCTTAATGAAGTCTTCGCATTGAACTTGCACGCGACGCCGTCGAGTGCAGCCCTCGGTGGACCGTCACGGCCTGTTTGTGCGCGGTCACGTGGGAGACGCCCGCGCCATTGAGTCATTATTTGTCCGCTCCGACGTGTGTTTGTCGCTGAGTGTTTTTAGATAACACGCCGCGCCGACGAGTGCTCTCGGGGGCGCTGCACTCGTACTTGTTTTGAATGACGTCTATATAAGATAGATGGATTGGTTTGAATTGAGGTTTTCATTAGTTTTGAAGATTGTTTGCTTATGCTAAAATTGTTTATAAAATACTGTTCGAGCAAATAGCTTATTTCTCGCTCGTATTTATTTTATAAAATTTTGTTTATTTTATATTGAACATCTTGCCTATACATATTTATTTTTGCTAAGTAGTAAAAAATATGTTGCCTTTGAAATTGTTAAAATACGAAAACGATAGACATAGAGTATTTTCAGATTTGTTTTAGAAATATTATTGCAAAATTTTTCTATTTCCTGTAAAGCGAATATATCAACTTTAGTCAGTAGAAAACCTTGTGCAGGATCTTCACTTACTGAATCAGGATAAACTCGTGAACTTTGAGTTTGGTTCTGTACTACGGCGAACATTCAAAATATGTTTAGAGGCCACCGACATTTCGAATTAAAAAAATGATTAATAATCCACACACTCGTACGCCGCGGCCGAGCGGCGGCGACGAAGATCGTATCAGTTAAAAGCTTCGAGAGCGAACGATGTACACACAAAACGTTGTCTGTGCTCTAAGACAGAGAGCGGGCGTGTGTGCGGTGTGACGCATGCGCGTACATCGGCAGCGACCTCGATCGAGCTTTTAATTGCGCACGATTTCATTTATTGATTGAAACGCTGAATCGAAAGGTTATACTGGTCTTCAGAGAGAAAGTGTTCGGGTGAATCGAGTCGACGGTTACGGCGCCGGAGCATGGACTGCGGGCCGAGGGTCACGCCGCGCGCGCCGAGCGGGGCTATTTCAAAACACCGATGTTACAGCGCACCACTTTGGACCGGGACGGCGTGTGCTGTCCCGTGGACGCCGGCACGTTGAAAACGTTGAACGCGACGACGTGCTGAAAAGTCCTATCTCCTCGACACGTATTGTTTTGTCGAAAAAGACGACTTCGGCCCTCTGGTGCGGCGGGCGGGTGTCGTATCGTCAACGTCGCACACGTCTTTACTTGGTCATTCTATATTAAAGTTTTTGTTTAACATTTTGTCGAGGCCCGCCGTTGTAAGAGAAAATTCTGAAATCGATAACAAGTACGGTAAAAAAAGGTAAAGATTGTTTTTCAGTCGAAAGAAAACCTGAATAAAATATTAGCGTTTCGATGTTAGGTTATCAGCATGTAGAATACATATATTTAACTGAAATTATCGATACTCAACTTCAAGTATGTCGATGTAATCAACGATAACGCTCTAGTGACAAGTCACTAAAACTGATTCTTGTCGTGCCAGATTTTTATCACGTCACTGCATAGTCTCGAACTATCTTTTTTTTTTGTAATTACAAGCTTTGAACTTTAAGCGGTTGACGTCGGACCAGAACATGTTGGGGGTTGCTAGCCAGCTACCTCCTCGAGTATAATAAAATGGATTCAGTGGATTACCGACGATGCGTGTTACTATTCTAAGCCCCATGCGATATAAAATATACTCATAACTAATTATTCAACGAAGATTATTTTTAGGAGACAACCACAGCATATATTATTATACCTTAATGCATAAAAGTAGAATGAACATAGAAAAAAAACGGAGTAAACGAAGAGTCATAATAAAGAAATGGCGAGTCTTAGTATATGCGGTAGGACAAGCGTGCGAGGCGTGATAGTGCTACAAGTATTCGTGCAGGTGTAATTTATTATGAAACGAGATGGGGTAAAAAGAATTTTGTGCAATAAAAATTCAAACCTTGTAGGGATGCAAGTATGCAAGTTAACACCTTACTATCGAGTATTTTTCTAATTTATGTATAATTTATAAATATCGACTAATCGTTTGCTTTGTAGCTGTGTGAGCGAAAATATTCCGATGAAACCCTCTTGTTGAAGTGCTTCCGTCAAAAGTTTTGGATATAGCTGCAGGGCTACACTAGTGGCTTTTTTTGTCGTTAACTCCGGTAGAATAGAAAGCTAAATGCGGGTTTGACGTTAGCTAATAAAACGTCAAACGTCAGCTAATGTCAATCCTATGCATTTACCTTTCTATTCGACGAGTAATTACGACAACAGAAAGCGACTCGCTCACCTCTGCCGTTGTATCCGATAGGAGAACTTCGTCGTCATATATCCTTGTCGTAGAGGAAATCGATATCCAGTAGTACGACATCCCGGAGGTGTAAAACGTATATTTGTACCTGTTGTGAGATACCATGAATTCAGATCCACACAACGGAATCTTTAAAATACAGGTAAATTGGTTTTTAGCTACTTGTGTTGGCGCGTGATATAACCGTTTACGTATTCAACGATACATGTGAAGTTATTTAGGAGTAAAATATTTTACATTCGAATTGTGTGCTCATGAAACTTAAGTTACCCACGTAAGAAACCCACATAATATACATACCCACAAGTTAAGACACCCACATAATATGCATGTGTATTATGTGGGTTTCATATATACACGTATATTTGTATGGTTAGTCACACATTATTTTCTTGTAGATCACCTATTCTGCCAATTGTTAATATTTGTTAGAGAGACACTCTGAGTATCGACTGCTCACATAGTTTAATTAGCGAACATTTTGAGGTCAGAATCGAAACCTAATGCTCGTGTTGAACTTGGGTAACTACAATTCGGTACCATTAAAGTAGAAATATTAAATTACATACTTTAATGAGTTCTACAAAATTCAATAAAAAGGCCATAAGATTTTCGTTACGTTCTGTTCCTGTGCTGTGTCCTCTAAAAGTCGTCATTCATTACGAAAGGTCGGTTCGATCGTTCGAGAAAGCGAAACGATCGTTCCGGAGTCCGCCAGGAGTCGCGGGCAGGCCGCTCGGGAAATAGCGGCCGTGTTTTAGCGATAAAAAGAGTTGACTTATTACGGGGCACTTAACCCCTGGACGACGCCCGCGCCAATTACGCGGCGCGGGCGTCGTGTACCGGCGCGGGGACAGCGGCTCATTAGAGCGCGCGCCGCGCCCGCGCCGCACCCGCGCGGCGCTGCCGTCGCGCGGGATTTAATGGGACGTCCGACATTTTATTGGTTATAATTAGTCTCGCAATTAACTCGTTTATAAAAAGCTATAACAGTTCGACGATGCGCTAAATAATATGGGCGGTAAAGACAATTTTTTTCGAAAATACGCCATTACAGAGTAGAATATTTATTGCCTTCGGTGAAAATTGATTTACTTTAAATGGTAAAGTTTAAATAGTCAAATTTAAATAGTAATTACTGCAGACTTTCCTGTGAATATGAACTTTCGAAGTTATTTACTTACTTGTCTGTCGTTTTGTGTTTTCGTTGTTAAAAGGGATTTAAAAATAATATGGATCTGAGAGGATTGTTGACTATATGACACTTTCATACGTTTAACCTTTGTGAAGCGTTTTATTAGTTTCCAAGTAGCATATTAGAGCTACGATAAGTGTTAGTAGACTTTTATATAAGTTCTATTTAGATCTTTAAGTGTTAACGTGTGTCTTTATAACAGTGTTATAACATCTGTACATCTTCGATTTTTGTTATATCAAAGTTGATATATAATCTTAAGATACATAATGCACTGCGCTTTTTAAAAATATATACAGAAATATGAGTTAAAGGGAGTCTGTGAATAAATTTAGAGATATTTAAAAACCTTTTTAACTCTAAAAATGATTTTAGGTTGTTCTAGTCAGTTACTAAAAATTGTAATACTATCCTTGGAGTTAAATTAAATTTTCAACTAAATTTCACACTCTCATAAATCACTAATGCCGCTCTAAGCTGTAAAACTACCTACAACCGACGCTTAATTGTTTGGATTTACATCATACTTAAAGAGTTACATTGTATGTAATAGAGTTTTTAATAAAACCGAGACCTAATTTTATTGACTTTTTGCGTGTTTCTTTAAAGACAAATCAGTTATTTTCGTTATGCTTTCGGATTTGAAACCACTTCATCCACATCTATAATCATCCTTTATAGAATTCAGTATAGAAAATGATTTCCTAATTACTCAAAATGACAACCCGTATCAAGACATTGTGATATCTCAACTCCGCGTTAGTCGTATTTCGTTTGCTCCGATATGGATGACAGAACCATTTTCCCTCGCGAGCGCTCCTCCCTTCGAGCAGCCGCCGGCCCCGCGCGGCGCGAGCGCATTAAGGCGGAAGCCGTTACGGCCGCGCCGGCGCACTAAACGACGCGGCGTTTCGTCGCGGTCCGCGCTAATCGCCGCCGGCCCGTTAGCCGACATATTCAATTTTTTCGAATTCGACATTAAGACGTACGACCGAATGGCCGTGTAATGACGCGTGGCCTTGTGAAGCGCCGAGCGGCACGCCGCCGCGCGCCGGCGGCCTCGGCGCGGGCCCGGTTCGATATCCGGTGGGATATCAAAATTTTTGAATTATTGACTAATTTGGTCACAATTGTGTTTTCTTACGTGCCCTCTGTTTTTCATTACTCTTATGTTTGAGGCGCTGGAAATTTTTTATATCACACGTATCTATCACTAATAATATATTACTATTATTATTAGTGATAGATACGTAAGTCGATACATAAATACATCGAAAATAACAGTAATTATTATTAATTTAATTTATCACAACAAAAATATGAAAGTAGTTTTTGTGCTTCAGAACTTATTTTGTGCTTGTTCTTGGGATTTATACACTAATGTTGTTTTAGATTCTAACTATGTATTTTTTGCGTTTCTCACATGTACAACGTAAGTATACATTACGTATCCAAGTTTAATGGAATTTAATTATTGAGTCTTAGTAATTTGTGGCCTGTAAATTAGGAGATACATGTTTAATTCTCTTTGGTACCATTAATTAATTTTTTTACTTTCATATTCTTTCCAAAATTTTGTACACTTAGTTCACCCTACTTTACTCTATTACAGTATCAGTCTTAATTTTAACTTATTTTCAAATTATTAAAATTTTAGGAGGTTAAATATATTTAGACTAGTCACGAGCAGCATTTTCACAAATGCGAAGGGGCGGTAGTGGTTGACAATTCATCCAGGACCTCATGATTAAGGCAAATCGTTCTATAAATTTATTTTATAGACCCATTCATTGAAATATTTTAAATTTCCGTTATTAATGTCGTCAATAGGTAATCGGAATTTGTATGTTAGTGTTATGAAATTAAAGCACTGTGATAAAAATAAAACATCAATGGAGTAAGCATAAATACGAGCATATTTTCTAGTCGTAAATGTAACTCATAAGCACTAGACAGCTTTGTTGGGCGCTCCCTGTCACAGCTGTACCATATCCGATTAGAATACAGATACAGCAGAAAATGAAAAAAGTGTCAATCGGTGACTCGCTGCCTAGTATTTACGGTTTGAGCACTAACGGTAAATCATTCATGACACTACCATATTATAAGGGTGTTTTTGTACTATTTAAAGGTAAAATAGAAGAATTTTGCTATTTTTTCTCGTAAGAGAGATTCTACATAGGTTTATAATAAATATGTAGAATATCAGTCGATAAACGAAATTACAACTTTTATTACGATACAACCTGCATGACAAGTGCTAGTTATAAGGTCGCGGAACAAGTGTTCCGTATTATAATTGTAAGTTACTATATACAAAAACCGGCCAAGAGCATGTCGGACGATGTTCAATGAAGGGTTCCGAAGCCGAAGAAATACAGAGAATGTATTTACAGATGTAAAAACTACGTTGTTAAAATTTTTTCCATATTTCCCGCACATAAGAGATGTAAGCATTTTAGTAGTCTACAACTAGATAAAGATGTGTGTGTATGTGTTTATTGCACATTGTTAACCATATTAAAAAATTTAAAGGATATTGGGAAGTTATGGTTATACACCGGTACTGGTTATGCGCTTCGACTCGAACACTTAAAACAGAAACAAACTTCGAACAATTAAATCGATACCTTCCAAAACTCGAAAGAAGCTTTGGTCTCTTTCCTTCAATGCCAAAAACCTCTATTACTCGACGCCTCAACCATTTTTAATAAAGAATTATAAGACAAAATAAACAGTGGGTCCGAACAAGCCATTTTTGTACATATTTTCTCTCTATATACAGTAAAAATAAATTATACGTCTGCATCTCGAACGTGGCTATGTTTTATTTTACAGCCTTTACAACTCGCCTATTTGGAACTTATTACCTCCACAGCTCGAAAAATAAGTTACCGACTTTAAAAATTTACCGACAATGTACACCATTGCTTCTTATAGAAAACAACTTAGGAGTATGCTGTAAATAGTATTACCAATTCTATGAAATGATAAAGAAATTTATGACTGACGTTAACAACTGCTTGCTTGCTGGGTGTCAAGTGTTTCATTATGACTACTTATTGTTTTGATATCATTTGAACTTTACCAAAACAAATCATTTATTGTCGTTTGAAAAATTTGTCAGACGTAGTTTGGTTCTACCGCTAATCTAGACTAAAGGTTCAGATCACATAGACGACTCAAATAATACAACATACACTCCATGGCTTTCCATCGAAAAGGGTAACACGTCAGTGCATACTTTGCGGAATTTTATAAAGTGAACCAGCAACTCGAGAGAACAAGAATTTTCTGCTCTTTGTACTTTAGACAATGTTATAGATAGAGAACAACCGAATCATCTAAAGCACAAAAAAATATTGACTTTTCTTAACGTCTATCTACACATATTTTTAATTTTAAGAATGTTTTGAAATAATGTTGATTTACAATAAGTATGTATTTAGAAATATGTTTGTTACGTCTTTATGTTGAATTGTTATTTATATCACGGCTCTAACTCAGAATTAGTTAGAATGAATCTTAACCTCTAAAATCGAACAAAAATACGCCTAAGCCAAAATCGTCCATAAGTCGAAAACTCTTTAACTCCAATTTTTTGGCACCTCCCTCGATGTTCGATTCAAAGAGGTTCGACTGTATAATACGTAATACGGGCTAATGCGCCGGTAATACGTTATGTAAGCCTCGAGTATGAGAGCGACGCGTGCCTAGTTAATACTCGTACATTACCCGCTGTGGCGATGCAATAGCAATCGCTTAAACAAAACAATACGCGTCGTCGCGCGATACAACAAGCGGCGCGCCCCCGGCGCCGTTAGCGATCGCAGCGCTATCGGCTGTTAACTACGGTAGCTCCATTGTTCATAGACTCACGAGGGCTGGTACTTATGCAGGCGATGTAAAATCTGAAATAGAGCCACATACTTCAAAGAGCTTTCAGGCAAACAAAATCTGGACAATATCGAGATATATAAGTTTTTATTCGGGTGTCTTTCGAGTTCACTTCCCTCCTTTGTTCTCCGTGCTTTTTGGTATCTCTGTGTTTAAAGAGCGTTTAAGGTTGAAAAGATAATGGGAAGTTTCGTTGCACGAGATTTTTTTAAGCTTACATTGTTTGTGTTTTTTATTTATGAAAGTTTAAAGAATTATTTTTTAGTTATGAAAGCTTAAAGAACATCCCTGGGAATTCTGCTAAGCTTGTATAGCGGTATGTTTCTATCAATAGCTGTTAAGTTTTGATATGCTGTTTTCACAATAACTTTATTCACTTTATATTGAGTAGTCTGTAATGTTCATTAGTGTTAATAATAGTGTTTTGTGTTTACGTTAAGTGGTCTTTCATTGTGGACGTATGTTCAACAAGTTTTGTGATAGTTTTTGAACATACGTCCGAGCGTACATGTACATTATCTGATATTTGTTCAGTTCCTTTCATTTAATAGTTTTTGATTACGCGCCCACGTTCATAACAATCTTATCTGTCTAAGTTCGATTGTTAAACGCTCATGTTCCCAATAGTGTTAAATTAATAAATAAATGCCAATGTTATATACTCACTATTGGTTCCTACCGTCATGAGTGTTTATATTATCTTTTTAAACTAGTTTTAATTCAGTGTTTAACGGCTTCTAACGTTTTTTTTCTTATTATAAATGGTCAAGAATACAAAAATATTTGTTCTATTCAGCCTTTTACAGTCTGGACACACCTTAACTATTAAACTAAATACATAATAATAGAGTATGTAACTTTAGCATGAGGACGCATCTCAATATAACCACGGTGATGAGTCCGAGATACTGACTTCCGTAAGTCTGTTCGTCACACTTCGTCTAGCACTTGCGTTATACGCCATTTTACTTTATACGATGACACGATGCATTCAAAAAAAATTTTCACATGAAATTGGTAATTCGGTTCCGGATCTTAAAAAGTTTTCATTTTATTTGTGATTTCAGTAAAATAACTTCATTTTAGTAAATATTATTTATTCTGTTTCATCTTTAATAGGACACGTGTCCATTAATGTGTAGAACCACGACAAACTGTAGCGGTCAAACTGTAACTGTAGCGTGTCGAGGACGTCGCATCCTATCGTCGTTTTGCAGCGTCGTTGGACAATTTTCACGTGCATTTCAAAAGTTTTTACATATTAGTCAAAAGTAAGCTATTGTACAGCATTGTAAACTAGGCACTTGCCGCGATCAACGCACTGTTGTAAGTTACGTATAAGGGAATTTATGTAAACGGCATTCATATAAATAGACACATACAAAATAAACAGCCATGTCGTTGAGCTGGTACAACAGAGATGGTAAAATTCGAATTTAAAACGATTTTTACATCCTCAGCTAAACGTCGTTTTGGGGTTTTTAATAAAATAGTTAAGGGCGATAAGTGTTATCTTTTTCTTGATTTCTATCGTCACTGCAATATCAGAATTGAAATTAGCACTAGAAAAGCAATTAAGATTATTGTCGCACTGGGGAAACAGGCTCGAAATTGGGATTGAAATAGGGCTCGCAACTGAAATTGGGGCTGTGGAATCGACTTACGTGATTTGAAGTCACTAATTCATAGTCAATAATCGATTTCATTCGATTCGTGCTATATATATTCTTGCGGTCAAAATAGTGATCAATGTGTTGAGGTCCTAAAGTGGTGAGTAATAATAGCAAAATGCTGTCACAAAACTCTAATTTCGAATTATACGTTAGCTGACAACCCCGATAAAGGAGAGTTCACACGAGCGTCCGGGTCAGGCCACACTGGGCCGGCGCGGGCGCGCATCGCGGGCGCGATATCGTTGATTATGTTGTCTTGGACGTCGCCGCTCGCGCGTCGCGGGTGGTCGTCGTCTGATGCTTTGTTTCCTCGCAATATGTGCGTTTCTTAATTATATCGTCTATTTCTTTTTTATTTTGCATGTCTTTGTAAGATTTTTTATAAGTTAAGTGAGTGTACCACCACGTAAGTACGTATTGACCAGATGTTATACAATTTCAGTCGAAAATTGTTTATTTTACGTGGATACGTCTATGTTTTCGTTTATAATAAAGGTCATTTCGTTTGTAATAAGGCTATATGTGGATGCATAAATACACAGTTAGTAAGTATGAGTCTATGTTTTTTTTTTCTATCATTGTTTTGATATTTTCAAGCAATGAAGAAAATTCTAACGGAGTGGAAGCTAACATCGAAATGACAATTATCATATACGGAAATTTCAATTCCGACATTTATAAAAAGAAATTGTATTTTCGTGAAACTTAAAAGAGATCTTCTTTCAGTTCAGAATATCGTCAGACTCATTCTACAACTCTATACAGTACGTATGTTGATTTTACCTTCAAACGGATTTCAAGTGTCTACGTATTTCGTTATATCTCATACTTTACACAGCATCGAACTACCTCAACGAACTCAACTTGTTCACAACTCAACATCTTCCAATTGCTCGAATATCGTTTTATATATAAACGTATCCAGGTAACACTCATGGCTATATCAAACATACCGCCAACCAGGATTCTTTTATTTGTTCCATAAATACATGTTTATGAAATAAATATCTTTAATTTTCACCTCTCATATAATTACCAAGTAGTTAGACAGAGTATGTTTGCATGCAAAGCAATGACCGCCGCAGATTATTAAAAAACAGTCAAACTGAGATTGTGGCGGCAATTGTGTTAAGCGATGCGTGCGCGCCCGCCCGATGGCGGTAAACGGAGGGCGGGCGGTAGGACTCGTCATTTGTAACGCGAC
Source organism: Eumeta japonica (assembly GCA_005406025.1). Lineage (NCBI taxonomy): Eukaryota > Metazoa > Arthropoda > Insecta > Lepidoptera > Psychidae > Eumeta > Eumeta japonica. Next base: position 116,339 of record BGZK01001207.1, read on the forward strand.
ATTAGTATGACATACTTTTAATGGATATAAGATATATGTTTCAGCAGCGGTTGTCCTTTACTGGGCGGGATATTTACTCATGCTCAAAAATGTTCAGAATTCATTTACATCTGTTTTGTAATTTTTGAATAACAAAAAATTTAGATGATGTCTGTGTTAAAGTGATTTTTGAAGAGACAAAAGTAGTTTATAGGGCCGGAATTAACAATCGGACAAAAACCATTTAAGCTCTATTTCGCAATTTATAACCTTCGAAGTGTGAGGTTGCACAAACACAGTCATCAGTCACGATAATAAAACAATATGGCAGCCATATTGCAAGTCGATCTTAATACGACCGATCGTATCAATCGGCGCGCGTTGACAGCTCCAGTCGTGGGAGCTCGGCCGCGCTCGGGGACGTCCGCGGCCCCGCCCCCCGGCCCGCGCGGCCGCGCCATTGTTCGCGCGCGATTGTAATCGATTTCGCGGTCAATTTGTTCCGGGCAGCGACAAGTCACCGCGCCGCGATGCTGTACGATAGCGCGGCCCGGGCAATTACGGCGTTGCCACTTAATTGCCCGGGCCGGTCGGCGCGCGGCGCGCGGCTGTCGCAGGTTATAAACTCTTGGGTCATCATTAGCGGCGTTTTTGACATCGGTCTGATGTTCCTTTAAGGGTCGTTGAATTTTTCCATTTTAGATTTCAGCGTTACGATGTCTGACAATTATTGGGTCATCGCGAAGGAAAACGATTGCGGCCGAGCGGTCGACGTGGCACTTTTATAGGATCAGAAGACGACGAGCTCGAATCCTGGCCAGCGAGTAGGTCAATAGAGAAGTTTTTAGCTTTAGTCAACCAGCCGTTCCTTGCCTCGTAGACCCCTCGAGGCGTGGGCCCCGATCGTCTTCACCGCTTTGGTGACTGGTCGTCTACAACTCTTGACCGTGCGCCGGGCTAGCACGTTTGTAAATTTCAAGCCTCTCAATTTAACACTTACACGACGCAAATGAGTCGTGTAGGAGTTTACCTAACCTAACCTTAAAACAAATTGATTGAAATTTTATATAATACCAATATAACTTGCAACTGGTAATACGTAGAATACTTGTCTGACTCGGCTAGTGATGTAGCACGTGAAGGATATCTCAGTCACATTGTTACTATACAAATTCTTCACAGGTTCGTAACAATTTTTATTCGCCTAATTTTCACCTAACCGATACACCTAATACCAATTAAGTGAATTGTTACCTATAAAATTATATCTGATAAGAGGCGACAAAAATGTGACATGCGCCAGCGGGCGGCGCGAGATATATCGAAAGATAAGTGCTGTGGTAAAGGCACACACAGATTTGAACAGTGAAATACCACACCCTCACAGAATACGGACGTAAAGTAGCAGCTTCCGCTGTTGTGTTTCATCCAGTGAGTTAGAGTGGCAATGCACTGGTGACTTTTCTAAGGTTGCGAGTGTCCATGGGCGACGGTGACCATGTTCTCTGTAATTGTTCGTACGCTCGTTCGCCCCTCGACTATGCTACGAGAAAACCTTATTGTGTTTTACTATTAACACTATATTGTGTTATCGTAGCACTGTAAAATATAATTTCTATTCAGTATGCAGAGTCGAGCTAAGTCTTTGCAACGAAAACTAAGCGGAGATAACCAGTGGCCAACTGCCTTCTAGATACAAACGACGGCAGAAATTGTAAAGGTCAAGTAGAGGAATAAACATTTCTTATCAACGGAAGAACAATTGTACACTTGCTAGTATAAAATAAATAAAAATATTATTAAATAACAGATGAAGTACTTTTAACGTGTATAAAGAAAATCTGATTGTAACCTGTATAAATTAATATATTTTTACAATAACATCATAGTCTGAATATTTCGATGTTTTATATTAAATTCTGTCCGAAGTCTTCATTGCAGTGCGACGAAATTCGAATCAAGTACAATTGTGTATTTGACAATTTTTTTAAAAGTATTTATTGTATTCTTAGGACACCAAAGATACGTTTGATAATTGTCTATTTCGTTTTTAAAGTTAATTTATAACAAAAACAGTCATTTTAAATAATACGATTCAAAATTCCCGCCAAAACAGCGTTCACGTCAAGAAACGTGACAAATTAGGCCGTGACGTCACGATTCAATAAACAGTGAGTGAAATGAATGATCCGTGAGTGTGAAAACTGTTTTTCTTGAAATCTCAAAGAAATGGCTTCGTTATCATACAAAGTTTGCACAGTTCCTTGCTGTACAAGTACAACAATAAGAAATCCCAATAAATTATTCATGTGTTAATCGGGGCCACTTCGTAAAAGTGGCTGCAATTAGCACGACGCGATCCGTCCACTGTATCACCTAAATCTTCAATTTATTTTTGCGAGGACCATTTTGATGTGAGTATTATTCATTTATTTAGTCGTCAAATACTAGTATTATAGTGATAAATACCAAATAACTTTAAAATAAAATTACTTGTGAGGTTAGTATTTTCCGTATAAATAATACTTGTTTGTTTTATTACTGCTGCCAAATGACATGGAAAATTACATGGAGTACCATATTAAGGGCTCTGTCTCAGCAATAAGAATGAAACCATCTTGTGTACCCACAAAATTTGAATGTCAGCCTGTCAATTATAAATTATTACCTACCGCATTAAAACCCGAAATACATTTTTGACATACATAACCTACAAAGTAAATAATGACAAAAAATATCAAAATGTTAGGGCTAAGGACATCGATTGAATTAGAACATTATGAATATATATATTGGATAGATTCCGTTTTTTGTATTTAAACTGAAGTTTTCATGTTTCTAAATTCTGCAGAACAGAAGTCCGGGTTTGATGCAAAGAGCAATCATAAACGAATCAACTTTTGGCAGATTAGCACTATCAGCTTTTATAAAGTCTTTCTCCACTTTCACTTTGACTGAATAACTAATAAAATCAACACAAAATTATTATTAAAATAACACCACCGTACAAAAGTAACAGTGCAATTTGTTTGTTTATTGAATCGTGACGTCACGCGTTCTGATTGGCTAGTGAGCCGTTTAAGTTTTGTTATTCCACTGATGTAAAATTTCTTATTTATTTTTAAGAAATAAAAATATTTATAGTGTTTAATTTGTAAATTCACATAGATATTCTGAATCAGCATCTTGAAATCTACATAATTCAATTATTTTCTTATTTAATTGTTAACCATGTCAAATACCGAATTGCCGTACCACTGTTTTGAATTTTGAGGGTAATAAGCAGGTTCTCATTTCGAATTTTTATAAAAACAATTATAAGAAAAACGCTATAATTTTGAGCTTCACGAAGGTGTCAATACAGTCCCGCGATACCCAACAGATAGTCGATTCACCCACACAGCGATCGATCAGAAGGCGTAGGTACAGCTCTCGTTACATAACCCTTTTTCGTCCCAAAAAAAACCTGCATTGGGGCGTTCGTTAGTGCGGCCCACGCGCCGGCCCGTGTCGCGCGGCGGTGTGTCCCCGGCATCGGCGCCGACGGTATCTGGTCACGGCGATCGGCCGCGATTGCCGCTCTTTGAAGCGGCCGTTGACGCATGGCCGTCTTAATGCATCTATCGTGGGATCGCCTCGCGGTGACGATCGAAGCCATCGATAGGGTTCCCCGGTCGCCGAAGCTCTCGCTGACGGAATTTTTTATATTTTTAAATTATTTTCGGTTATATTATTTTCGATAAAAAAAAATAAAAGTGATTACATCTTGAATGCAGGGCTATTTATGTTTTGTATTAAACACAGCGAGAACTATATAAAACAGATGTGACTCTTATCATTGTATTCTATTGTGTGAGGTGTTAAGTCGCACAAATTCATAAGTAGACGCTTGCCCGTAACATGCATGCAGCATGAAACCCGCCGCTGACCCTCGAATTTGTTCTTACATACGAATTCTTTTCAACGAATTGCTTTTTAATCGAGAGGATTAAGAGATATCGAATACTTAAGGAATTGTTAACACTTTATCCTAATTCACCTAAAAAATAGAATGTAATTTCTATGTATGTTCCGTACCAAATCCTCACATAAAAGTCAGGCAGATGCATCTAAAAGCGCGCCAGGAGTATTAAAACTACCAACAGATGTACAGTGCCACGTACGAAACTTTGCCGCTCTGAATTGGCTGCGAATGATATACTGAGCAGGTATTTGCTCCCCGACCATTCCTTCTTCACCCCCGCGTTTCTACTTCACGCCATTGTGACGCTTTTGAGACGAACTTCACAGTAACAGAGTTTCCTGTGTTCTACTGTACTTCCGAACACCTTGCGTGACATACGCCCATGCGCAATGTTGCCCAATACTCAAAGAGTCACAAAAGTTTCTTCACTAGAAGTTATAAACAGTTACTAACAGATATTTATCAATTGTCATTCAACAACGATCGACAAACCATCGCCCACATTGTCATTGGCAAGCGTCCAACAAGTATTGTATTAATTTTGTCATTAAACATATTATTAATCTCTTCACGTTTTTAAAATTTCCGAAAATTCTAAAAAAATATGGAATCTTATGAAATTACATATTTGTGATCGTCACTAAGCTTATAAACGGTCTTTATTTAATGTTTAGTAAAATTAGATGTATCTGCTTAATTATTTTTATAAGTCAAAATGTTGCTTGTACCTGGTTTCAAAATAACGTCCAGTTTGTTCTATACACATAGATCTACATTTGACGCAAGCTAATTTGTAAATTACTGATAACGTATCATAACTCTCGAGCCAAACGGTGACAATTACTTATATGTGAGTGCTGAATATATGAGATGTGTACGTGTTCCGGGAGACACCGATGGTCACATGAAGCACTCGTGACTATTTATATAAGTACGAAAGCCGGTTCTCCTCTACTACTCATAAATTTAGAAGTATGTGCCTTTCGTTTAGCTAACCGTAATTTAAAATATAATACAGGCTGTACTATGGTTTAGAAATTAGCTATGGCATACTATAAGCGTGAGTGCAGGAGCGGGTCCCGGTGGACTCGCCCCGCGCCATCAGACGAGGTGGCTCGTCACTTGTGCCACTGCCGTGGTGGTCGTACTCTGATGACACCTTCCAGGACTGCCGGGAGAACAGGATGTAGTGGAGGGCATCATCTGTCAGACGACCTCTACGTGCGGCGGGCAGAGATGTTTAATTTTAGAGATATTTAAAAAAAGGATTTACTTAAAGAATATCATGGGTACAAAATTAAAAAAAAATACGTTTTCACCAAAAAAAATGCGTATATCTATTTTCTTAGAATATTCGTAAGTTTTGAATATACTCGTACAAAGTATCAACTAATAAAATAAAAATACTCTTAAACGTCTTTAAATTGGAGCTTGAAATAATTTTATGATCTTTGTTTTATTTTTTAACGACAACGCAAGTCTTGCAAAAATTTCAGTGCGCCTTACGAACCTTAACTTTCTAAATGTCTGCATCGACTGACGCGTCATCTGGCGCCCCGCCTACGTAACGCGACAAAAAATCTTTAAAATCTCGATGTCCTTTTCATTTATCTTTTTGAACTTCTTTATTGATTTATAGCACTAATAAGAACTCACAGCGGCGGCGTCTCTGCGGTCAAGGGCGGCGCCCTAGCACCGCGAGATATTGGGTTCGACCCTGATCCGGGGCGAAATGACTGATCAGATTTTGACTTCGGTCAAATGAAAAACACTCGTTTCGTGCTTCGGAGACGAGCATGCTAAGCCGTTCGCTAGCAGAGCTCCACGTTGGCTATTAGAATTTAAGGCTCGCAATTTGAAACGAAAAGGATATGGCAGGACATATCCTGGATAACCTCAGCATTGGGGCTATTAGAACACGATACGACAAAAAGCCGAAAAGAAAAAAGGCATCTTTCTCTAGGATCACGCGTTCGTCCCGACATACTCAAAACGAAATACTTCGCCGGTTCACAACGAATGTGCGGTCGCCGTGTCAGTCCCTCAAAATGTCACGTAAAACGCTTTTTCATCTTCATACATTCATACAAGAGGGCGCCGCAGTCGGCTACGTGATGTGCCAGCGATGAATCACGTCAATAGAAGCTCGCTACTTTAAACAGCTCTTTGGTCCAACAACGAATGCCGGGCGCACAAGCGGCGCCCTCTTCGCCGTGAACGGCCACGCCCCAGAGCGGAAAATTTTTCGTTTTTTTTTTCCATTGCGGAACGAATATGGAAAGGTGCGAGTTGTTGAAAGAAAGAAAACTCAATATATATCTCCCGGTAATATGCACCTCTTTTATCCTATTAATAATGAACAAGACAATGACCCCAGTCATTAAAATATAGAAAAACTAGCTATAATTGCCCATTTTAAGATTCCGTAAGCAAAAGAAGTTGACCAGAGACTATTACAGAGTCTACGCCGTCCGTCCGTCCGTGTCCGTCTGTCCGTATGTCCCATCAGTAAAGGATTGCATCTTTTAAATCGTAATAAGCATCAGCAGGTTTGAATTGTACCAAAATATCTGTTTATAACGAATGGTTTACCCAAAAACAAGAAATATTATGAAATAATAGTGATGTGAATTGTTTTATTTTTTTTAATGTTTTTGCTATATCGTAAGAATGGCAATACAAATATTACTCTTGGTGTGGTAATAGTGTAAACTCTAGAATAAAACGATGAACAATATAAATTGACCAAGTGTTAAAATGTCGCGTGTAAGAACTTATTTAAATCGTTTTCTTTTTAATTTTTGTATGAAATCAAAAGATTCTTATTTTTTGAATGACGTACAAAAAATGACACCAGTAGGAATTAATTCATGTTTGATATATTTTTGCAGGTCGTTTTGGTTTTGGAAATAAATTGTGTCTGTCGTCTGTAAAAACTTACACTTTATCAGTATACGACATATAAATCTATGGGAATGTGATTTTCGTGAAAACCAAAATTTAGTAATGATTTGCGACTTATTTTTTGATATTGTGAAGAAATGTGGAACTTCATTTGAACTAAATAAAGTCCGAGCACGTTTAATGACAGTCCAGAGACATGAAATGTATGTAATTGACATAAACAAAATTAATTACGTTCCAAAAGAATAGAATTTTATTTAAATTTTTTGTCAGACTATTCGCTATTATAAAAAGTGATATTTAAGATTCAATCGAATACAGCAGACGTATGCACGCCCAAACCACTAGTCGATTGCTGTACAGTAAGGTTCACCCCTTGGGCCGTCGACGAGCCCGTCGCCACTAGCACCTGTCGGCGACTAGTCCCTTCTCTCCACCACAGCCCGTCACGTTGTTGTAAACGATGTGCGCGTGTAACAACGTGTATTCTTTAACTGAATGACGATCCTTTACCGTGAATAATATTGCAGTCATTGTGTTAAGCGAAAGTAAGAAAAAGTTAACCAATTAATTTGGGAACGTAACCAAAACCTGATTGATTTATTTTATTCTATACATATAATAAAATCGTAAACTAAGCCGTGTCTTGATAACATATCTATATCCGTGATTCATCTGTTTGTCTTTATATTGTATAAATTAGGCTTACTAGCGTTATGTACGATTAGAAGTATTTTAAATGCATAGTAAATTTTTACGTGATTATGTTGCCGTGTGAGTGCCAAATAAGTATAGGTAGGCAGAGACTAGATTTCCACATGGTATGATTTTTCATATCTCTTTTACCTCACTGACATCCATCAATCTTTTCATGCAAGCTCGTCGGTTTCGGGTGCTTAAAATTTGGCCCTTTTTAATATGCCACCGATTTAGTCTTTTTAGATGAAAATTTGAGGATTTTTTTACGGCGTCGCTTGCAGAACTTTCCACAACACACATTTGCTTTTTGTCTACTTACATTCATCCTTTCCAGATAGCCGTAACAACCGCGATATACCTTTTTGTACTTTAGCCACTACATCTTTCTGAAAACCACCCCGCTCTTTGACAGCACTGTCGCTACATCTATCTTTCATAGACACTCCACACACATTTATTATGTAATGATTTAATATTATGAAATACATAATATCAAACTATTTTCAAATAAATATTGTTTAGACGATATACTTATGTTCCCGAGGCCAAAAAAATAGTTTTTGATTTTTCGTGTTTGTCTGTGCGTTTGTGGACGCTCTTCTCAGAAACGGCTCAACCGATTTGAATGCGGTTGTCATTGATGCATAGTGACAAATTTCCCGTAACATGTAAGTTTTATTTTATTCCAGTCGGTTCACAAGAAAAAAAGATGTGTTAATTTTCGTATTATATATGCAAAAGTTACAGTAAAATTTCTTTGGTTGCGCTGTTTGTATCTGGCTAGTTCTGATACCATTAAATATATGACATTTAAAAAAAGAAAAATAAAATGTAAAATGGCATCTCGCCATTTTGCGGGACACCATTTTGCTATTGTTTTTCTGTCCACCGAAATGAGTGAATCTAATATAGATATTTGATACATTTTGAAGTCTTATTACTAAAACGAGAAAAATGCGACACAAGCTGCAAAAAATATTTGCAACATTTGTGGATCTAATTCATTGTCGGCAGTAAAGTGTTTTCATTTTGGTTATTTTGATGTTAAAGATCTACCTCGCTCCGGTCGACCTGTTACGGATAAAATGGATACGATTTTGAAAAAAGCAGAGCAATATCAGCTTATTAGTTCTTACGACATAGTTGAAGAGCTGGGGATTAAATACAAACTAGTTTTGACCCATTTGAAAAAAAAGCTGAATATGCAAAACAGCTCGATACTTGGGTCCCACATGAGTTCAATGAAAGAAATCTAATGAATCGTGTACTCATTTGTGATTTTCTATAGAAACACAGTGAAATCGAACCGTTTTCGGAAAGATTGATGACTGGCGACGAAAAATACATTACCTACGAAAAGAACAAGCGAAAAAGATTATGGTCAAAAGGTAAGCACTGTTCACAGACTATAGTGAAACCCGGATTAACTCGCAATAAGTTGACGCTATGTGTTTGGTGGGATTGGAAGGGCATTATTCATTATGAGCTTTTACCGCTGGACAAAACCATCAATTTGGGTTTCTGCTGACAACAGCTGATGAAACTCAGGCAAGAAGTAGAGAAAAAAGACCGCACTCAAAAGAACGTGTGTTGTTTTTTTACCATGATAACGCTAGATCACACACATCTTTAGCCACTCAGTAAATATTAAAACAGTTTGGTTGAAAAATTTTGATGCATCCACTATATAGCTTTGGTCTTGCACCCTCAGATTTACACCTATTTCGATCTCTCTAGAATTTTTAGGAAGTCTTAGGTTAACATTCAGAGAGGACTCGCAAAACTACTTGTCGCAGTTTTTTTGGTCAGAAGTCCCAAAATTTCTACAGCTATGAAATTATATCACTACCTACCAAATGGCAACAAGTTGTTGAACAAAATGGCATATATATGTATATATATTATAAACATATCTATGTATACATGCATATATATTATAATTAAATTTAAATAAAATATGATAAAAATTGTCTTGTATTTGTACATGAAGTATGAAAATTCCTCAACCATATGTATCTTTAAATATGCTTACTTGGTAACTTAGATTATTAAAGTTAGAAAAAAATTTACTCATCACTTTCGTTAGTTGTATTGTGTTTAACTACAATCCTGTGTTTATAACATTTACTACCATAAGAGGAGCTATAATGAGTAGGGTGTTATTAAGTTGATAGAAGTTTTAATTTTGTTTGTTTGCAAATATATTATTATTACTATGTGAATATATTAAATAAAAAAAAAAGCCTTACATATAATTATCCCGTTTTTTTTTTGTGTTTGATTAACTTCCAGTGTTTAAAATAGCTATAATGTAGCCTAAATTTTATTTTGATTCTGTCGTTTGCCCCCGCGTCATTCAAGTCGGAACCGTGGCCGGAATCTAAGTCGTAAGCGAGACGGAGAAAGAAAATAGGTATTCACGGTCGGGAGGGGTCGGACTCGGGAATGGACCAAGGTCCAAACCGAGTGTGCAGCAAGACCGGGATCTAGAGCAGGGCCAGAATTAGAATCTACTTTAATCAAGACTGGCTTATGAATGATAAAAGGTATCGTGATCGAACTTAGAAGTAAGACAAATTGGCAGCAGCATCGGGATCACATTTGACAGCGTAATCAGTCGATATATGAAATGAAAGGATTGAGTCTACGCGGTCGGAGCCGTAGACGGAAGCCAGTTGCGTAATTAATTGAAGTCACGTTTTCTACAGAACAAAAATAAACGGAATAACGAGCATTCAAGTCTAGAAATTCCTTGACTTTGACAAGTTGAGAGTAATGCTCTACCTCGAATGTGCAACCTGTGTGTGACATATAAATGCAAAATGCGACATTTTAAAAACTTGAATGTAACTGTGCGTTTATAATTACAATAAAGATTTAAAAACGGATTTGTGTTTAAAAAAATTAAACAAAGGTCCTGTATTCGGAGAGTATACTCAGAAATGTGGCACGTATAGTTGTAGCTTAATATAACGATTTCCGGCCACGTTGAAGCTGTTTAAGTTAATTGTGATTGTCAAGTTAATTGTGCTTTAGTCGACATACGTCTTGCTATGTCAATTTAGTAAAAAACATTTTTAAATACTATTGAACCTAAAAAAAATATTTTGAATCCCATCAAAGTGTAAGGCTTTTTTGTTGTAAATAATGTTCATGTTTATGTATTGAACATGATATTGTAGACGGATATAATGTCTGTGTCTATAAATCCTATAAGTAATTATAATAACGGGCGAAAAACTTCACGTACCGGAACTATTTTCTTATTAGCTTTAGAATCACTTTGAGTAGATTCATATAACATATCATTTGCTTACTTTGTATGTGTTTTTTTACAAAAAAGTACATTTCGTAAAATTTATTCATATATTCAAAATTTATATATTTATATAATTTTTTGCGAGAGGGTAATTCTTTCTGACTGTGAGTTGTAAGTATATTTTTCGTTTGCGTATACCGTGCCATACTATAAAAATGCAACTTGCGATATTTAAAGTAAAAATGTGTTATGAACAGTAAAATACCCTCTATAAATAACGCGTTTCTTCAACGATTTGAACATTACATTTATTTGTTGGTATTAAGTAGTAAAGAAATGAGACATAAGGCTACGTCGAATTAAACAAGCTACTCCAGTAAGACTCAAGTGCTTAATTACATTTACATATAACGAAAATATATTATTTTAATGAATAATAATGAACATTTATGTGAATTTTTCATAAAAATAAACCAATTTTGAAAACGTTTATTCCACTCCTACCTGGTGATCTCAAAAGTATGTTTTTCGTACTCTTTGACAGCCTTTTCTGATGATGAAAATCGTTGACCGCGTAATTGCTTTTTAATTTTTGTGAACATGAAAAAGTCACTTAGTGCCAAGTCGAAGCTGTATGCAGGATTGCTCATAAGCTCTACGTTTTTCTCCTTCACACATTTATTTGTCTGTTTGGCCGTGTGAGAACTGGCCTTGTCGTGGTGCAAGATGATACGACGTTTACGGTTATTTTTACGGAGTTCATCAATAACTTTTGGTAAACAAATGGTCGTGCACCAATCATCATTCACTGCATGAAAATTTTCCAAAGCAACAATAGCCACGTGTCCAGTTGTATTAAAAAAAAGCAACAATCATCTGCTTAGAGGTACTTCGCTCGTGTGCCACTTATTTGGTTTCGGCTCATCTCGATAGACTCGTAAGGTCGATTGCTGCTTTGTTTTAGGGTCGTAACATTAAACCTATGTTACGTCACCCATTATTATGTTCTACAATAAATTAGACGCCCTTTCCTTGAATCTGGTAAGCATGGCATTGCATCAAGTGACGTGGTTCATTTTTTGAGCCTCTGTCAAATTTTTGTGGGATCCACCACGAGCACAGCGTGTTCATATCCAAATTTTTGTACAGGATTGATCTCATTTGACACATGACCATGCCTGGGGATGCCCAATTCTCAGGGTAGGTCATATGTCTGTCTGTTTCGATAGTACGGCGCACATTATCGATGTTTTTGTTGTTCACTGCAGCTGGAGGGGCGACCATTAACAAAAGCAGTTCGAAGCCGAGCGACACTCTGCTGAGCTATCAAATTATATTTAAAATCATAGAAAATCATACTACGGAAATTTTCGCGATTTAAATCCATATTTATGAGGGCACGCCATTTTTAAAATGACGTCATAATGTAAAAAAATAATTGACAGTTATATAAAACAAACTATATTATACATACAGCCAAAGAGTTTCATTTTCAAATGTAGTAATCACTTTTTAAATATCGTTTGTGTAAGTGATCGGTTCAAGAAAATTATAATACGCCCCACAAATATAAATGTAGGTTTTTATTTTCTTAAGCTGATGGTGGTAATAATTAAATTACACTAATAATTGCAATATATCACTAGCAATACAGAGATCGATACAGTGAATATCTCTTAATCAGGCATACACTGTGTGTGGTCGTTTAGTTGAATAGTATCGTTTTTTATACGATAGATCTTAAGAATTGGACAATTCGTGTTAATTCGTACTTTGCGATGACTCTGTTGAACCGGTAATAGTCGCAGGCTTGACGTAACACGGTCTTCGACTAGCCCAGAAGATACGTTCGCCTTTTTTGTATATGGCAGATACAGTTCAAATCATTAAAATATATAAAATATTAGATTTGATTACAATGTTTAATGTCGATATTTTCATAAATATCGTTAAATAACTGTCGCTAAACGTTAAGAATACCAAAGTAAAAGTATACAGTATGAATAACCCGTGTATGCTATTAGTTGTTTGGTTTTATGTCAACACAGAACATTATTGAAAATGCGCAAAATATCCTGGTCCAGCGTTTGATTCTTATGTTTCACGCATCGACATCTTTCGTTTCCAATAGGGTGCTCTGGATGTAAACACTGTTAGTAAGCGAAGCGAACGAGGAGCTGATGTAAAAGACTACGGATGTTAAAAAACAAGTCAAAAATGTGATAAGAGTATTTCTTGAGTGAAATAAATATGTAAAAACTGGACAAAGAAATGATAGCATTTAGTACATCGACTGAGTCATTATTAGACACAAAAGAATGAAGGGACTTTCTATGGAATATCAGAATGTATGGAACAGAAACATTACGGTAACAGGAATACCTATGAATGTCGACATATATTAATTGTAATAGTTACATTAAACATGACTTATTTATTTATTAATAATTTGACTTGACATAGCCATAAAATTACTACTACTTTATGGGTTAAAATATCACGTTAATAGTCTATATCTAAAAAAAAATAATTATGAAGTTCGGTAAGTTCTTTACTGCTTTTACTGATAATACTCAAAATATGATTGCTGACAAATGTCGGTCTTTTTATTTATTAATTGCGGTAGTATGGCCGTAGCTGGCGCCGCCGCGCGCCGGCCGGGCACAACAGAGCGTGTTTTAAGCCTAATTCAATCGGTCGTCGCGTCAAAACGTTTGAACGTCAAAAGCCGGACGGGTATCTCCAAACATCGACACGGGCCGGAGTAGCGTGCGGCGTAAGGTACGGTGCACGCTGCATTAGCGGCTGACAGCTGATGGACGCGCCGATATACGAGCGGCGATGTATGGCGGCTGTGCGCACGTCGCACGAGCGAAACGACGAGCGACGCGATCTCTCATCGGCGAATGACGAGGAACAAACTGTGGAAACGATCTATTGTTCATTATCTGATTAACGTAATACATGTCATTTTTTCTAAATATCAGTCTTTTTTATAAAAATACGCGTGAAATCTAATAATAGAAGGGTGGATAAAGTTTTGATATGTTCAGGTACACTGATCACACTGATAACAAATGCAAATAATAATTATCACAAATAACATCAATTTAGTAAAACATTTCATTTATTAACTTATGTTTTTCTGGTCAGAATTTTGATTAAAAGCCATAAATAAATAAATTTTATAAAAGTTCTTTATATTTTGTTGGTTATGTTTTTGTTCAATTCAGTACAACATGAATGAAAAACATGAAATATGAGTCAAATTTATTGTTTTATTAAAATTTGAGCTATTAGAAAAGAATGTATTAAAAACTACAAGGTATTATATTTGAAGTTTTGATTTATTCAAAGAAAAAATATGTAATTATTGGGATCGATTGAGAGACTTCTCATAACTTGTTTTTTTTAATGTTATAATATACATTTATATCCCTGTATATTAATACTTTTATCTTGATGAACCTTTTCAGAATATTTTCAGTTTCGTCATGAATAATAAAGTTATTTACGTAATGTATACTCATAAAAAACTAACATTAATATTAGACACCTGCACATAAAATTAAAATTTTTATTTAAGAATTTTTTGTATATTTGCTTTTAGGAGTTACATTTTGTTTATGCCAATGTTTAGATAAAAATGTGCATATGTGTGAATTAGTTGAAATGCCAGTAAAATAGCATTAATAAGTAAGAGTATTAAATAGCTGAAGAAAGGAAATTTGAATCAAAAGATAGGGCTTTAGCGACGGCATTTCTGGCGACTTGAAGTGAGGATCAATTTTTTTCATATCTTTCTGTACATGCGCAAAGTGACAATGGGCCTGAAAATTTTTTGACCAGACATGATGACACAACAGTCAACGGTCTCGTAAATTTTGTTTGATACCGTAGTCTCATTTAGATGTTACAATAGGATTGCGAGTTTCGTGTTTTTGTGTTTTGCAGTAAAACATTGCAACTGCACAGATATAAGAGCGGGGCTCAGTGGTCGCTCCGCTCGCTATCGTAGCACCGTCGCCGTCACTCACAATACCATCCAATAGGTAGATCTTTTAATTGATAACGGACAAAGCGACTGTATCATACGGTAATAGAGTGCGCTATCTCCGGCCAGCGTTTTGACTCCGCCGTTTTTTGTTCCGTTTAACTTTTTGTCTCTGTTTCGCCCGGGTGGGAATGCGGACGAGTGTTTGTATCGCTGGCGCTTAATCATCTGTCATTGAAATATTTTTATTTCTCGTTCTGTGTGAATTAATTTTATGTCACAATATTTGATGGGGCCCCGACGAAGTAATGAATGGAAGTGCTGGCAGGTATTTTGTATTCCGAATGTGGTCGAACTGGAATTTCCTTCGCTCCAGTCGATAATG
The DNA here is from genome assembly GCA_005406025.1 of Eumeta japonica. Taxonomy (NCBI): domain Eukaryota; kingdom Metazoa; phylum Arthropoda; class Insecta; order Lepidoptera; family Psychidae; genus Eumeta; species Eumeta japonica. The sequence continues at coordinate 131,523 of BGZK01001207.1, forward strand.
CCTAATAAATTAACGTGGCGTATTTCATGTGACATCTACTAAAATTGACAATCGAGAAATATTACTTATATTTATTGGGTAAGTAGTCAGCCTTCGGTTAAAAACATTTAATAATCGCGGATTTGCCCTTAATAGTATCAAATTAGTAACAAATAACCATACAATTGAAAACCTTTTGTTTTAGTTTTTATATTAAAAACAAAATTAATTTTAAAAAGGAATAATCTTTAATATTCAATTAAATATTACATATTTATATTAAGTAAATTAAGTAAATAATATATTAATTTATTTTACTTCTGATAGATGTATATGATTATTGTTATTTAGGACGTGCTTTCATTTATTATACAATCATAAACTTTCATATAATAATAAAAATGTTGAAAACGTAGTAAAGATAATTATGCACTATTTGTTATATCTAAAGTTCTGATCACGACCAATGAGTTCTTAAGTTAAATCTTCTGGAGCACGTTAAGACCAACGGCGTCATGACAGTGAGGACGACAACCGTGTTAGTTGCCCCGACCCCCACCGGGCGGGCCTGACGACGCGAGCCCAGCCCCCACAGCGCAGCCGTGACGGTGTCAATCCTGCACACAGGATACACTAAATGCACAGGATTATGCAGACGATACTAAAGCGAAAAGAATAAATATTGGGATTTTTACTAGTGTGTTTGAATAAATTTGATGAACTGAAGAAGTACTGAACCGATCTCAATGAAACTTTTGTCATTTATTGAACGTAATTTAGGGCATAAAATAAAGTAAAATACACCACGTTCTGAAATTTTCACAAAGTAAGATAAGATAGTTTATTCTATAATAATAGAACAGTTTACGTCTACAAAATATGTGCACAACAGAAATAACCATGATTAACAGATGATGACAATCAGGAAACGATAATATGTCGTTGATAACAAATGATAATATATCATTGGCGTCATCTTTATACGTTAGATTAAGCATTGCCTGTGAAGCACATGTGTGATACTTTAGTACGAAAAGTTTAAAGTAAAATACGCAAAAATAACACTCAAAACATTTTCGTTTAACAATGACGTTTTTAAACTACCAGTGTACAAGATGTAGGTCGGAGCTCCATTCATTTATTAAACGACTTGTTTTCCACGCAAACATTTTTAATTACAAAGATGGGCCCGTTAGTACATTTCATTGCAGAAAATGATGTCGATCAACATAATGATATGGGAGGTGCCCCTCAGCAGTGCGATGGTAAAAAACTGATGAAAATGCATTGTTCATTGCTGGAGAATTTGCTTTAACTCTTAATAATGGATATCAATAATAGAGAAGTGTGGATTGTTTTGTCAAATTGTTTGTTTATTATACTACATAACATGCTGTAAAACTATGTAGTTCACGCTAGATGAAGGCGCCTTTCTTATAGGTTCTCGTTACATGGACAATTCAATTGTACGGTGTTCAATGCCGATCGAAAAATTTGTAGAGTCCATAACTCAGTACAATTAACGAAGGAAATTAAAGGAGAAACCCAGCATCTTTATGAATCAGCGTTCTGTTGTACACCTCACCACCATTATCCCGATCCGATCTCGTCCATAGAAACAAAATCCTTTCGGCTGTGCGAGCGCAGCACAGGCGCGCGCCAACCCGCCGCGGGGCCCGCGCGCACACGTGTACCGCGGCGCGTTCGTGTGTCTTCGGAGGCGATCGTTATCGGCGACGATTCTCACGACCAATTAACCGCGACGGCCGCCTGACGCCATTAATCCTCATTAATCCTTCGGGACTCCTCACTTCGCAACGTCGACCCTCCGCCCGCGCCGTAGAGTCGACATCCGCTCGGCGCGTCCGCGAGGCGTCACGCCGCTGAATCAGCGCACGCCGATGCGTAACGATTTGTTAGTGGCCCAAGTTTAATATTTAACCTGTCTCATGGCGATAGAAGAATCCATTATCTCGGAACGGATCGTATCTGTTAATAGAATGACACTTCGCTAAATCTCATCGCGTCGCGGGCGTGGAAGATGGATTGTTTGCTATCGCTTTTTTTGTTGTCTCGATTCATTAATAGACTTAAATCGAAAGAGATTTATGTGAACTTGTGGCGCGAATCCTCATTTCCGGCTTGTCTTTTGTACTGTGTATTTTTTTTTAATAAACGATGATCAATATTTGAAAGTGAATCATTTAGAAGCTAAATGACGTTTCGCTTCATGATTCATGGTACGATTACACATCGTAATCGAATGTAATGACGAAGAATTCGTATTGGTATTCTCATTATTTAAGCTTGGCAGAAGTCATTATCATTTTAAATTAACTCAGTATTTTAAGATTTCAAAATAACGATAGCAGGGCCTGTTTTCCACCTTTTGACTTCAACTTAGTACAAGTAGTACCTAATTAGGCAACACGCGTTATTAAACATTGTAATATGAAGTATTGAAAAGATTTGTCGTTTTATATTCAGATGGGACAGGTTTGCAGTAATCTAAGCGACTATTAACCATTTTGTTAAATTTGTTGACTTGTTTAGATATTTTAGCCACAAGCCTAATGAGAAAAAAGGGGAAAACAGTATTAACACCTTAGTAATGCTTCAAAAAGCAATAATGAAAGCATCAATGGAGGCGCAGAAAGAAAAAAATGTGAGTCATCACAGGACGCTTGGCAGATGTGAAACATCGAGTTTGTACAAGTAATATGCATTAGACAAGATTACGACAGGAACATAATAGAAAAATTAAATATGGCAAGTTTTTTACAGAAAATAATGACTATTTATTTAATAAACATTTATTTCCATTATATACAAAATCTATTTTTTCAAGTAAAACACAGGTTATGTATACCGTAGTAAACAGCACCATCGAATCGAGTGAAAAGAGAGTCGTACAGTCGCTTGCACATGGCGACGCGTCGCCACATCGTACACACTTACTACCTGTGGACTTTATATATCTATAGTATAGCGTGGCAATCCGTCGCCACACAGTGCACTCTAGTATAAATAGACTGTATATATACTTTAGTGTGGCCTATTTTTATAAGTTAGTTTAATAGTTACCTATCTTTATAAGTTAGTGTTCTATTTATTGCTGTAAATATGCTTAAATGTAGACTAAGTTGTCCATTCATAAAGAAATCTAGCCATGACGCAGGGGATACATTTTTTAACCGGGTTCAAAATAGGAGGAGGTTCTACATACGTTTACGTGTATTTTTTTTAATTTCAGTACTATAGATAAAACGATGGTGCGTTAAAAACGGGAAACGCAGCGTGATTCGAAAACTGCTTTGTACATAAATTAAGTAAAAAATATATAATGTTACTGTACTCTCGAAAGATCTTGACCGGGCTGAAGTTGAAGCGAGTGCGAGTTCGCGCCGGTACACGATACATTATAATTAATAAAGGAAAGACAAACGCGGACGGCGGGGGGCGGCGGGGAGCGGCGGCAAGCGCTTATCCTGTCCCCACATACCGCAGACTTTCCGTCGAGACCTAGTTGCGGTTGTTGCGACGCAACTCGCGGCTAATTTCAACTCGGTCAAGATGATTCGGGCGTACCTATGTACTATTTTTGCTCGGAAAGTTCCGATCGTATCGCCCTGAATAACTGAATGAAAGAAACGTTTTAGAGACTTTTTACTATGTAAACGACTCCCGAAGTTATAAAAAGAAATCATGAATAGAACTTGTTGCGGGATATCACCTGCTGGTGTGCCGCTGCAGAGCGTATGCAGTCCTCTCTCGCGCATGCTGTCGCATACCCCGCTGGGCACCAATAAGAGTTTCCTGTACTCCGACTCCGTTGACGGAACACCCGCAGTAATTATCATAAGTCACTGCTACTGAGTTTTACCTTTCTGCCACGTTGAAATAAACTAGTACGAGAGATAGCAACGTCGGCAAAATGAGAATTTCAAGAAATCGGATTGTTTGATATGTCTTTTGCTTCGCTCCCTCGGTCCGTGCGGGCCGCTCCGTTGCCGGTACACGTCGCGTTTGCCTGTGCGCATGACAACTGTACAGATAGGAATATTAACTTTTAAAACCAATTTGACACTTTTCTTTTTTTCACTCACTTTTATAAGCTGTTAGAAATTTTAATGTATACTTGCCGGACGTTTTCATTGTTGATAATAGTATGCCATACACTACTTTTAATTTTAATTATGGTCATTTTTTAAAGTATTTTAGTATTATTGGAATTTTAATATTAAGAAATACTAAATTAATTTGCCAGACAGACCAATCCAACGTGCACCTCTGATGCATATGATAGACAATCTTATAGTAGTTTTACGGCCTAAATGCCTGAATTTCGTAATTCATTTGATAAGAATTATCTGTCAATAATAGATCTACAAAGTACATCTAGTTCAACTCTAAAATTATCGAATATTCCAGTGAATGTGAATAAGACCATGTCATAGGATGATGCTGCTCCAAGTTCAAGCTTTGAATTAAATATCCAAGAAAATAACCCTTGTAATAAAATCAGGAAATTGTGAATGAAGTATTGCTAAAAAAAAGTTTTAGTATAAAAGTTTTTACTTTTCGCTGAAAAGATCGAAATCAATTGAAAGGATAGCAGCAAAGTTTAAATTCTTCAAATGAAAAATCCAACATTTTTATATAGTTAGTGTCCGGTTGGACCGTCAACAATAATAAATACAATCTTATCTGATTTTTTTGGAGCAGTTTCTATTGCCAGTGGCTGATATTATTATAATCAGTAAATTAAAATAAAAAATAACTAATAAAATGAAGTATGTAGTTGAGATAGTTTTTGATTGTGTGACAGATCTTAAAATATTAAGAACGATAACACTCAAAAGACGATGATCGTGATGATTATACTTATTAATACTTATATATTATCTGCTAATTACATATGAAAAATAATGACATGTATCATTTTGTGCTTAAATTATTTACACCATTATTATGAAACTAGATATATGTTCTACGTAAGAACTAAAAGCTTTGGAAAAAAAAATGGCTTCATCTTCATATCTTTATGGTTTTAAAAATTTTCTTTCTTATAAAAAACTACACAATCCTCCAGTAATATAATCCAAATTTTATTTTCTAAATGTAAACTACACACAATACGAGAAATAGATTGAAGGTCGAGACCGGGATCGACATCGAGAATAACACCAAGGTCAAAATCGAGTGCGAAATTAAAATTAAAACCGAGAGCGTGAACGGAAAGGGACTAAGAAGCAGCCCTAATATCAGAATTTAAAACGGAATCGGGATCGTGAATTGAATCGGAATCTCCTTAGATTAAGACTGGAATCGGAATCAAGATCGGGACCGCGATTGGAATCGAGAATGAAAGAGTCTGTCGAGAGCATGGCCGGAATCGAGAACGGCATAGCGTATAGAATAGTAATTTTGTTATGGGGCGGTATAAAAGATGAAGGAGTTTATTTTATGTATACGCGAGCGGAGCCACTGGTGAAAATTAGGTCAATTATAATTTGCCTATAATTGTCAAAATATTAAAAATATGGCATCTAAATTTTAATACTTGAAAAATTTATATATTTTTCTGCTTCGTTTCTAAAGTACTTTATTGAGTTACTTGCCTTTGCCCGCGGCTCCGCCCGCATAGACATAAAATGATGAAAAATTTTTGTCGATAGGACTTGCGTAAAACTCGTGGTCTGTGAGCGTCTACGTCACGAAAAAAGTGACTGTGCCAAATTTCAAGTCCATCGGACTTACAGTTTCGGAGATCTCGTGATGAGTCAGCCAATCAGTCAATGGTATTTCGCTTATATACATGTGCGTGCAATAATCAAAACATTAAAAAAAAATGTTAAAAATTAATACTCAAATTATGTAATGTTTTTTTTTTGTTCCATTCCTAGCAACGTATTTTGAAACTCTCTAAAGACTGATATACTGACGCAATTCTTTACAATATTAAATCGGTCTGGCTCTTGTTTTAACCATCGCATTAAAGTCTGGAAAATTAATTTTATACTTTTTAATATTTAAATAGTTGTTAAATGAAATTTTATAATTCTTAATATTAAATTTCCAGTCATACTGAAATACGTTAAAAAATATTATTATTAAAATAAAATTGTGTATGTCAAACTATAATTTACAACGAAAAGATCTGGCAATGATAAATTGAAATTTCTAATATTTTAATAAAGTAAAAAAAGAAAGTTGTCTTAAATTGATTTGAAAAGTTAATATTTGTACCCGTATAGTTGTCACGCGCACAGGGAACGGGACGTCTAGGCAGACGACCCGCGCGCGGACCGAGACACAAAACGAGACACATCAAACAATCAGCTATCTTAAAATTCTCTCTCGAAAACGTTGCTAGCTCCTAGGCGAACATGTCATTATAAAAATCATTAATACACTTATATACAAGTCAGTATGAAAACAATTACGAACATGCTCGCCTGTGACAATTCGGTATTTGACATGGTTAACAATTAAATAAGAAAATAATTGAATTAAGTAGATTTCAAGATGCTGATTCAGAATATCTATGTGAATTTACAAATTAAACACTATAAATATTTTATTTCTTAAAAATAAATAAGAAATTTTACATCAGTGGAATAACAAAACTTAAACGGCTCACTAGCCAATCAGAACGCGTGACGTCACGATTCAATAAACAAACAAATTGCACTGTTACTTTTGTACGGTGGTGTTATTTTAATAATAATTTTGTGTTGATTTTATTAGTTATTCAGTCAAAGTGAAAGTGGAGAAAGACTTTATAAAAGCTGATAGTGCTAATCTGCCAAAAGTTGATTCGTTTATGATTGCAAATTTCTTTGCATCAAACCCGGACTTCTGTTCTGCAGAATTTAGAAACATGAAAACTTCAGTTTAAATACAAAAAAACGGAATCTATCCAATATATATATTCATAATGTTCTAATTCAATCGATGTCCTTAGCCCTAACATTTTGATATTTTTTGTCATTATTTACTTTGTAGGTTATGTATGTCAAAAATATTTCGGGTTTTAATGCGGTAGGTAATAATTTATAATTAACTGACGTAGTTTTAGAATGCCAAAAAATGCCAATGTCTTATTGCTGAGACAGAGCCCTTACTATGGTACTCCATGTAATTTTCCATGTCATTTGGCAGCAGTAATAAAACAAACAAGTATTATTTATACGGAAAATACTAACCTCACAAGTAATTTTATTTTAAAGTTATTTGGTATTTATCACTATAATACTAGTATTTGACGACTAAATAAATGAATAATACTCACATCAAAATGGTCCTCGCAAAAATAAATTGAAGATTTAGGTGATACAGTGGACGGATCGCGTCGTGCTAATTGCAGCCATTTTTACGAAGTGGCCCCGATTGTGGCACATGAATAAATAATTTATTGGGATTTTTATTGTTGTACTTGTACAGCAAGGAACTGTGCAAACTTTGTATGATGACGAAGCCATTTCTTCGAGATTTCAAGAAAAACAGTTTTCACACTCACGGATCATTCATTTCACTCACTGTTTATTGAATCGTGACGTCACGGCCTAATTTGTCACGTTTCTTGACGTGAACGCTGTTTTGGCGGGAATTTTGAATCGTATTATTTAAAATGACTGTTTTGTTATAAATTAACTTTAAAACGAAATAGACAATTATCAAACGTATCTTTGGTGTCCTAAGAATACAATAAAATACTTTTTAAAAAATTGTCAAATACCCAAATCGAATGACTTTGGTATAGGTTATTCTGTGACTATTGACAAGCATGATTATCGGTGGGCTGTGTGACTGCTGGCGGGTTTCCGTTGCCCTGTTGACATATTGACATTACATGTTTCTATGGCGATCGGAAGCATATCTGTTGGTGATTTTGGTACTCCTGGTGCGCTGGTGGATGTGATTGTCTTTCGAGTTTTCCCGATGACGCGAAATATATGCAGAAATTTAATATTAACTAAATATATTAACGGTGTAGACTAATAAAAATAAGCATTTCATTAGGTATTTGATATTTATCAATCTTCTAGGATCAATATTAAATTAGTCGAATAAGGATTCGCAATTAAAAAGTTTGATAAGCGAAAAAGTTCGTAGGAAAACAATGGCGAAATATTTTTTTTAATAACCTTATTTTTCTTGCACCTCCATTACATATCTTTCAAATTTTTAGTAATGATAAAATTCAATAAAACAAACAATTTAACATAAGCATCATGAAAAATATTGAATAAATAATGTAATATTGCCAATAATAATTTATTAGAATGATATTTATATAAATATATATTTTAACGTCAAATGGCCATCACTAGATGATGCTATGAATAAAATTAGATTTTTAGAATGATAAATAAGAGGCCTAACCGACCTTTTCAACCGACTTCAAAAGAGGAGGTTCTGTATTCGACCCGTATATAAGTTTGTTTGCATATCCACGATTTTCTCAAAAACTACTGATCGGATTGCAATAGAATTTTCTTAATTAAATGCATATTTTTTCAGGGAAGGTTTTGGTGTATAATGTATTAGGATCTGATGAAGACCTTCGGAGATACACAGTGGAACTCTTTAATGTCATGCAAAGAATCTGCGATCGCGGTGAGCTTATGTCCATTGTTCCATGTGTTGTTTGCGTGCGTGATAGTTTCATCCACTTGCGCATGTGCGCACGTGTAAACAAACTAAAAAATAGAAAATGGAAATGAAAAGAATTGATTTACTTAAAATTATTCAAAATATATTTATTTTTAAAGAAAAAAAATACATTCAATAAACAATCCTATTGAAGAATTAATATTTTTTAATTATTTCTTTTTATTAGTTGTTCAAGTAGTTATCATCTCATGCTACTAAGATGATGATGGAAACGATCCTAACAATTAGGGGATAAGACTACAATTTGTCACCAGAAACTACTCTTAGATGGCTATTAGTAAAACCTAGTATACACAGAATAAAATTAATTACTAATTAATTAATTATAGAACATAATTACTTACTACATATTTTTATTCATTGAATAATTGCAATGGGACAACCTTAGCAGGAGCACATCGGAACTCATCAGCGATAACAGCAAAAATAGGACGAATTAATTTAATGTGGAAGTGAATTAAAATGTTATCTGTATGTCTTGTAGTACTTATCTATTGTGAGTAATAAGCATAATTTATGTAGCTTGCATAAAAACAATTTAGTAGTAGCGCTCAACAAAACAAAATGTACGGACTTTGGACAATGAAAGAGGGACAGTAATGTTATCGGCATCTTCCGCATAAAAGTAAGAGGCCTCTCAATTTTATTAACCGTGGCCTAATCCACATGTAATATGGCGGCATTATTACTTGATAGCTAAAACATACTTTTTTCAAATAAAAATTGCCTTCAAAACCCCATTCAAATAATTGCAACGATTACACTATTTAATAACTGCTAAATAACTGTTTACAATTATTTAAATCGGTTTTTTTCTTAATTTATTGGTATTGGCATTTTCTATAACGCCAAGGGCGGCACTAAGTAATGTTAGGGCGGCATTTTCTACAACGCCAAGGGCGGCACTAAGTAATGTTAGGGCGGCATTTTCTACAACGCCAAGGGCGGCACTGAGTAATGTTAGGGCGGCATTTTCTGCCAAGGGCGGCACTGGCAATGTTAGGGCGGCATTTTCTATAATGCCAAGGGCGGCAGGTTGGCGGCATTTTCTACAATGCCAAGGGCGGCACTGCACTAATGTTAGGGCGGCATTTTCTACAACGCCAAACGGCGTTTTCTAACGCCAAGGGCGGCACTGGCATTTTCACTAACGCCAAGGGCGGCAATGTTAGGGCGGCACAACGCCAAGGGCGGCACTGAGTAATGGCAATTTAGGCCACTGGCATTTTTGGCAATTTGCCAAGGGCGGCACTGAGTAATGTTAGGGCGGCATTTTTACAATGCAAGGGCGGCACTGAGTAATGTTAGGGCGGCATTTTCCAAGGGCGGCTGGCGGCATTTTCTAACGCCAAGGGCACTGAGTAATGTTAGGGCGGCATTTTTAACGCCAAGGGCGGCACTGAGTAATGTTAGGGCGGCATTTTCTACAACGCCAAGGGCGGCACTGAGTAATGTTAGGGCGGCATTTTTTACAACGCCAAGGGCGGCACTGAGTAACGTTAGGGCGGCATTAACGGGCCAAGGCGGCAAGCGTAATGTTAGGGCGGCATTTTGGCCAAGGGCGGCACTGGCGGCATTTTCTGGCGGCAGTAATGTTAGGGCGGCATTTTCTATAAAAGGGCGGCATTTTCTGCGGCGGCTGCGGAGTAATGTTAGGGCGGCATTTTCTATAATGCCAAGCGGCACTGAGTAATGTTAGGGCGGCATTTTCTATAATGCCAAGGGCGGCACTGAGTAATGTTAGGGCGGCATTTTCTATAATGCCAGGGCGGCACTGAGTAATGTTAGGGCGGCATTTTCTACAACGCCAAGGGCGGCACTAAGTAATGTTAGGGCGGCATTTTCTACAACGCCAAGGGCGGCACTGAGTAATGTTAGGGCGGCATTTTCTACAACGCCAAGGGCGGCACTAAGTAATGTTAGGGCGGCATTTTCTACAACGCCAAGGGCGGCATTTTCTACAACGCCAAGGGCGGCACTGAGTAATGTTAGGGCGGCACTGAGTAATGTTAGGGCGGCATTTTCTAGTATGTTAGGGCGGCACTGAGTAATGTTAGGGCGGCATTTTCTATAATGCCAAGGGCGGCACTAAGTAATGTTAGGGCGGCATTTTCTACAACGCCAAGGGCGGCACTGAGTAATGTTAGGGCGGCATTTTCTATAATGCCCAGGGCGGCACTGAGTAATGTTAGGGCGGCATTTTCTATAATGCCAAGGGCGGCACTGAGTAATGTTAGGGCGGCATTTTCTATAATGCCCAGGGCGGCACTGAGTAATGTTAGGGCGGCATTTTCTATAATGCCAAGGGCGGCACTGAGTAATGTTAGGGCGGCATTTTCTACAACGCCAAGGGCGGCACTGAGTAATGTTAGGGCGGCATTTTCTATAATGCCCAGGGCGGCACTGAGTAATGTTAGGGCGGCATTTTCTACAACGCCAAGGGCGGCACTGAGTAATGTTAGGGCGGCATTTTCTATAATGCCCAGGGCGGCACTGAGTAATGTTAGGGCGGCATTTTCTACAACGCCAAGGGCGGCACTGAGTAATGTTAGGGCGGCATTTTCTATAATGCCCAGGGGTAGCACTGAGTTTAAATCCGGTTCTGTTTATACGCTTTCATTGCCAGAACAGATTTATTTATTTATTATCGAATTCTGTAGGTAGTGTTAGATTACATCAAGAGAGGACTGTCTAAACTACTGGTCGTAGTTTTTGATCAGAAGTCTCGAAATTTCTACAGGCATGGGATTATGTCACTACCCACGAAATTGCACCAAGTTGTTGAACAAAATTGCTTATATAAACATTATAATTAAATATAGATAAAATATTACGAAAAATTGTCTCGAATTTGTATACAAAATATGAAAAAAGGTTTTTCCCAACCTTATATTAACTATAAATGAGCTTGGTCATGGGAATTGCCGTTTAACTCTTGCATTTAGATTGCGGCAATCATGTTTTAGACAAAGCATCAATGTCATGACGTATGTACTAACATTCTTCGACATTAGCTCAGAAAATAATTATTGACACGGCGTGCCGTCGTGACATCCCGGCTAAAACAAACCTGTGCCGTAGTTAATGTGGACACTTCGAGCGTCGGGCTCTCGATAGCTTTTAACATCTGCGGACAACAAATGAAGCTTCTTAATCTTCGTTAAGGCGGCGTTAGCGCTTATTCGATTCTTAAACTGGTCAGACGCACGCACCACACCGGGCGGCGCCCACAAAGCGTCGCTGCATGTGTGTATTTATAAAACATTCAAATTGCCCTACACTCGAACAAAGGCGGCCCTTTCACAATAAACATATACATTAGGGCGCCGCGCGCGCCGATGACAGTTTCATTCCGGTGGCACGCAAAGAGCCGATTATTATAAATCGTGATTAGGGATGCGCCTCGAGCGTGGACTTTCGGAATCGTAAAGAATCGACGACGGCGATGAGTTATCTCGCCTCATTACGGGCGCGGCGTTCCGCGGCCTATGTATTAATCAACGTAATCGATTAATAATCGATCCGCGGGCATTAACTCCGGAATCGATCTATTACCGCGTGTAAACACATATTCCGAGTTCATACATATTAATAGTTACCATTACTAATGCTTCCAACATAAAAATGTCAAATCGCTACACATATATTGTGACATTTATGTTCGCCGCCGTAATTATGATTAATATCTAATATGTAAATACGCGATAAACACGGATTAATAATTATAAAAGTGGCGAAACGTGAAATCATTGGACATCATAGACGATGCGGCCCTTCTTGTGCTCAGACTTTATCTATGGTCATCTTGATTGTGTACGAGACGCAATAAATCGCTAATATTTGAAATATCGTTATGGGCCAACTTATCGGCTTTGATAGTGAATTAATGAGCGTAAAGATGATTACTTTTGGGCTGATGTAGATGACGCAACTATTTTATTCATAAATATATTATTGGAAATTATCACTAGAAATGAAAGCTCGTTGCGTGTGTTAACATATTATTGTAATATCTAAATATGTTAAAACACGCAACGAATTTTGGAAGAGAAATCAGAAACAATATATAACTCACAATTTGGTCATCATTAAAGTAAAAGTGTGAAATATTTTATTGTTTGAAATTCAAATATTCATTTATAAAAAAGTACGGTAAATTTAGGAATGTATTATGTTTCTAAATGAACTCGACAGTATTATGGATGAGACATCATTACGTGAAAAAAATAATAAGTTTTAAACGCGCAGTGGTAACGTTTTTGTAACAGCGCGACTGAAGTAAAACTCTCGTACATAGATAGCGTTGTAACAGGTAATGCAATTAAATTGAAAATCAATAAATTACGCTAGACATTAATAATAAAGACCGGCATGAGGATCGTAATTGAGAGAAAAATCGCTCGATATTAAAATGTGACGGAGTTCACTATGTCTATACGGACAGAGCCGCGGGCACGGCTAGTTAGAAATAAAATAATTATTTACAAGCGTATTAAAGGCATAAATTGAAGTTATCGTATTCGAATGTTGGCCAATTGGAATTCAGGTAATCTTGTTCGGTGACGAATTCGAAATTCAAACTATAAATCCATAAATTGTGTAAACAGAAAATAGATTATTTTGAAAGCTACTTCCTTCCTGAAAAAGTTTTCAGGCACTCGCTAGCAGCGCTTAAGAAGTACTTCTGAAACATACATTTATTTTAAATTAAGTTACATAAATTATAATGCAAATTTTGTAAATCTTTTTTTAACCAGAAAAAAAAATAACGAAGAAAGAATATAAAATTGTTTGACTGGTTCATAATCACCATATATATTATGAAATTAGCGTTGGATGATAGTCCAATGCTGCGGCCGCCGACGTGGCCGGCCGGCGTGGGCTCTTACCGGAGCAATGGACGTCTTGTGGACAAGGGGAGCGGATGCAATCGACTACGACGGCCGTTTCTATCACTAGTTATGTACAATTTTAATGTTCAGAAAACTGTTTGTAATACTTTGTTGTGTGCAAAATATTTGATTTCGAGCTTAGTAATATATTTTCTCTTCTACCAAAGATAGGGTCTCCGGGAGCCCTGCATTTCCATCTTAAATTACGTCGTACAACGGTCCGCAGTGACCTTATCGCGTTACGCACGGACAGATAAGGCGTGTCCCGAATGCAACAATAGACATTCGAGATATATAGCATCGGAGCAGCAATTAAGGGGGGAGACATAGTAAACTTTCACGCGCGACCGCCCCTTAACAGAGCTAGCGTCTCGGACGATTAAGGACTATCTGCGAATCTGGTGGGTGACCTTTAGGAGGCCGTATCGGCGGCCCCATCGACACGAGTCTCGCATAAAAACAGCCACCGGAGACGGGGCGCAGTCGAGCACTAGCGCCGCCTCCGCGCTCAGAACTCGGCCATCGCTCGGAATTCTGAGCAGCAGAATCATTCTGGCAAATCGTTATATAGACAAGGGTACGTGGACACAATTTGAAAAATAATTGAATACTCGGATATAAGTTAATAGTTATATAGTAAAGTAATTAGACCCAAGCATGTATAAGTATTCCTCGATGACACATTTACCTTATCGTAATCTTAATTGATTAGAAGTAGAACGATTAACGTTAATTAATTTTAAGTAGAAAATTTAAATATATAAATATTCAAAATTTAAATACTGTCCTAAGGCTATCTAACTCATAATGATAAATAATTTGGAGGAACGAGCCAACTAATTGTCTTTATATTCATGTAATAAACTGGATTAGAATTGAAAAATGAAAGGCAAGAAGAAATTGTGACTTCAGTTTATTATTAATTTTGATTAGATATTCAGATTATTGATCAGATACTGTTTTATACGAAAAAGTCCTGTATAACACGAATGAAATTTTGATGTTGGATGGCTTGCATCTGGGTCATATCTTATAAGAAGAATGGATATAATAAAGAAAATCCTAACGAATTCTTTATCAGTGTCTCCTTCCCCGTTTAATAAATACTATGTGGCAGGAACACTAAATAAAAGACAAAGATTACCTAAAAGTGATTAAATGAATAAAAACTTAAAATAACAATCAATAGACAAGTTAGTAAGTGATATTACGAAAATTTTCTATTTTTATTATTGAACATAAACAATAAAGTTAGTTGATCATTGACCAACATAATCAATTCCCAATATTTATTGAATACCAATTTTGTTATGTACTATTATTGTAATTCTTATAAAAAAATAACATACCGAATTTTAATATAAGTCAAAATAATATCGGAAAAATTTTCTCGAGGTCATATCGTTATTGAAAAATATAAATGATCGTGAAAAACTGCGCAACATCGTAGCGTCATCGACGAGGCTTTTATCAGCGGCATGACCTCGGCGTGGTCAAGTAATCAGGTTTGAAGAAAAATTAAATAATTCATCATGCTATGTATATAAGAAAAACAATAAAACTGTGAACTAGTGAATACACCAGTGTTTCAATACAACCCCCAAAACTATATTTATTATGAATTGGTCGCTTTAAATCATTAATCTTTATAAGTACACTGCTTCGCTCTTGATCAGCCAGGGCACACTGTTTTTATCTTTCTTGAATTACCCCTAAATCGCTCGTCAGGCGCTAGGTCTCCACTCAGCAATCCGCCGAGTACCAAACTGCGGGACTCGATCAGTTCAAAGTTAATCCAAAGTCCGTTTTCTCATTAGCGCTAGATAATTTACTGGGGCCGAGCCCCTCCCGGCCGCTACTCGTGCGCAGAGATTGTACTACGTAATTCCGTGGCCTTCTGTAGCCTGTTAATAGCACATTAGGCCAAATATAGGGTGGAGGTATCGATGATCTAACAAGGACTATTATATAGTAAAATATATGTTTTGTATAACAAGCGAATGAATAGCACAATTTTAAAATATCGTCGTTAAAAATTTGTGTATCATGTGAATAGGTTTTTCCTTTTAGTGAGTCTTTTGTTGATAAAAATATTTTAATTTCAAAAGAAAGTTATTAAAACGTTCAAAAACATCGCAATAGGAAATTTAGAAGTTTTGCTAAAACATTTAATTTCGGAAAATCCTTCTATTAGGAATTTAATTGACTCAATATGACATAGTAATCATGATTAGAAGTAAGGAAAAAAGAATAATAATAATTTTGTTATTGTTTTAAAATAGGAGAGTATGATGCTATATTTATGGCGTAGTGTACAGTCGAGATGAAAAACAGGGTTGGCAATGACGATTCTTAAAAGTTGTAAAAGTAAAAACTTACGAAATCGTCATATCTTTTACCTTTCAGAACCCATTCGTCCGAGGCAACACCTATTTGTATATTTTTTCCAATGAATAGAGACCAGAGAAGGAATCAGAACTCATATAATATCCCTTTCGCTGCCGGTGGGCGCGCTTATCACTACGCTATTTTACTATTCCTTAAGCGTAGGCCTAGGCTTCTACCCTAGGCGGCATAGAACTTTAGTTAGCTACAGTTTTAATTTATCGTACACAGACTGTGCTCCTAAATCAGATGACAGGGAGCTTTAATCAACTACATTTGTTGTCGATGGCCGTAACGCAATAACAATTAAGTCTCCTGTCCGTCAACAACTCTCGGATGCCTATGCGTTAATTTGTAAAATTGCACCCGGACGACACTCGCGTAAATTCAGCGGCCGAGGCGGGACGGGCGGCTGCTTCCTGAGCGACAATAAATCTTTTCGGTAACGACTCCCGATCTCTCTCTGGGAATGATATAATTGCGGGGCGCAGAGCCGGCCGCGGTTAGGCGCGCAATTAATACACGTAATTAGAAGATCGTGATCTAGGCAATAGTTATGAGAGCGATCGCCGAGCGAGGATCGAGGGCCGGGGCGAGCGGGCGGCGGATGTGCGCCGGCGTCGTGATTTACCGACGTCGGCCGACGTCGTTGGGGTAATAATCGATACGGCTGCAATAGATCCCCGGATCGATATTTTAATGATGTAATCCGCTGAGCATATTGCTAATAATTAATATGGACTTACAAAGGTTTCGATTTGATATTTTATTTTGTGTTCTATTTGTTATAATTACTCTAAACAAATACTTATAAATTCTTTTTTATCCCATTTACTTCGATGGTCTGAAAGTTCGACAGGAATATTGGCCAAGATGCAATACGGAAAAATAATTTTTGAAAAAATTGCATTATAATTTAATAAGCAATTGTTTTTTATAATTATAGTAGCTTAGTATGTATTTAATTTGTACTATCCTAAGCGTCCTCTAATTTTTTACTTAAACTTTTAATTTTTTATGAGCTTTGGTATTGAACTATTATTTTTTTAATTTCGCAAAATGTTTACCTCTCTATCATCGTCTCTTCGTCGTAAAGAGGCACAGGTTACATGATATTTAGGGCTTAAAGATTTTCAGTTCACCTAGAATATATGTATGCTACGAAAGGAACAAGAGATAGTTCTTTGAACAAGAGATACTTCCTCATTCTTGGTAATAATATACTGAAATTTATTTGGCGATCATTTTACTCGATAAAACCAATTAATAATTATATCCGAAACTACAAGCTTTAAATAACAAAAGCTGACAAGTACGACACATAAAGGCATTGCTGTTTGTTGCCGATCGCATGATATTCATGTTGTGAGCTTTTAAATGGCGTGGACCAATCGGATTTGCGTCGATGTATCGAGTCGTGGTTAATACGGAGGCCTTAATCTGCGCTTACGTTTATTTCTGTTAGTTGTAGATGTTAAATCATTGAATAAGGTTTTACACGAAGATCTTTCAAAATCGTTACTAAAGGTTGGGATTCATTTGGAGTTCTAAGTCACTGTACTATTGAAGCGACCTCTAAGTACGACAGACCCTATGCAAGAGATCATCACAAAACGCGTTAATATCTACTGATTTTAATAAAATGTATGAATTGGTACCGGCGCCAACGTCACTGAACAAAAAAATGATTTAAGTATGAAGAAACCTCAAGGAACCACGACCTTGTCTATATATTTTCTACTTGTAAGCCACGAATACGTTCATCTACTAGTTTTTTATAGCTGAGTTGTGTCCAGCTACTATTCCTCAGAAGCATTATCTAACCGCAGTGCTTTAATTAGGGGGTTGCCACCACCCTTTGACAAACCTATGTGTTATAACCTATTTTACAGTTTCAATTTTCTCTGGAAGGAAAGTATTAGCGAATAATGCAGTTCAAAAATAAAAAGGACAGATTTTTTCCGAAAATATGGCAAAGGGCACTTCCTTAGCCAGCAACAGGCGTCCGTTGAGGACGATTTGTGTCGTCTAACGGCGAAGCACCGCCCTATCTAATGAAATATCAAATGGCCCGACGGCGAAGAGGAAGCCTTTAACGACAGTTCGTGATAGACGACACGAAGATAGTTATCTGCGTTATATGTGGCCGCGTAAAGGTTAAATACCTGTGTTCATTATTTAAATTAAGCGCTTAAATAAGCTCATATCGGTGGATGGCGGACTACTGATCAAAGTTTACAATCCGTAAGATATAATTTTGCTTGTTGTAGGTATATTTTATGTGTTGCAATATGTTAAACTCGTCTATAGATAGAAAAAAAATATGTGATTGTGAGTTAGTCAGAAAATGAATTAATCGATTGAAATTTTTGACAAAACGTTTAACTAAAAGGTCACTACATCATTATATTTATTCAAATAGAGAAAGATTAAATGTAGAGTATGAGTTATTAGTTTCTGTCACAAATTTGCAAGACACTCATTGAATTCCTTCGGAATGAATAAAACAAATGATTATAATATTGGATTCTCACACAGGAAATAAAATAGAGAGTTATATAAATTGTATACTTTTGGCACATATTGATCGGATCAAACGAATCATATATAATTAATGTCAGTAAGCGAAGTGTGAGCGAAAATCGTAAATAATGTCATAACGAATAAAATAGTGTCAGAAATTTGTAACAAAACCACGTACCTACGTCGATGTTTCAAAGAGAAAAAAGTAAAACCTATTAAACTGTAATTTTTCAACTGTTTTCTTAATTTACAGGTATTCTTTAAAACGTGCAAGATTACAAATACGGCTCACGAATCATATAAATGGTAGCGAAAGGTTTTTTATGACGTGGTTACGCCGCTAATTATGAATTCAGCGAATTAGACGGTTCACACGCGGTGACAAGTTAGCTACGGCCGACGCTTTAGCCTCAGCTAGGCCGAGGTACGGAACCTGTGGTTCACATTTGACTTAAGTTAGAAAATTTTCGATAGATTCGCCCGTGGTCATCCCAATTCGGCGTCCTCCGTTTTAAAGGCAACGCTTTTAACCGCTCATCCATCACCACATATTATGGGACCCTTTTATGAAATATGGACGTGGAGCTGTATTTTATGAATGCTGATAGGTAGACACTTGAAATTTTCACAGAGTGTAAATTACTGTGTCGCTATAATAACTTATCGCTATATATAATAAAAATAGAATATTATGATAATCGTATGTTTTCGGCGTTTTTTACTTGATCATATTTTGTTCGTGTTTTTAGGGTTCCGTATCAAGAGGGTGTCATTATGGGAGCGGCCAACATCACGCCTGTAAGCATAAAGCATGTTTAACATAATCCATTAGTAACTTATCTCTGGATAGTATTCCTATCGACAATTAAACAGCTTTGTCCTTTGGGTGGATAATTCATCAAGGATATTAATGTTTCATTCCATATCATATTTCCAGCTTTAAGGTGAAAAAAATTCAATAAAATTCGAAATTTTCGTTATTTTTAGGGCTTCGAACGTCAGAATGAAATTAAAAAAAATGGAACCCTTGTAGGATCACTCTTGAGTCTGTCTGTCACAGCCAGTTTGCTTCGAATCTGCTAGCTACTCTAAATCTGCCGGACTCATTGAGTCGAAAGCTGGTATACATATATATGAATTTCTGTCATACAAATACGGACGTGTTACGTAAATAAATGTATTTTGAACATGGTCACTTTTGTAGAAAATGTTACAAAATTATTAAAGAAGTTTTGCATTGTATCGTGTATGTCACCGATCAAAATAAAGGCCTTGGGGAAAGGGTTAAATGTTATATATGTTTACATACACAGATATATACATACTCTTTTATGATTTATAGATAAGTAATTTATTTGAAAATTGGGCTATCTCCGAAAGTACTGAGTATACAATTTTGAAAAAGTGCAGAAAATAGTTCAAATCTAATAGAAGATTAGTAGGAAAATTGATAAGAATTCTATAATCTTAAAGTAACAAAGATAGATTTAAAAAAGATGGTAAATAAGATACATATAGTACGGAACCGTCTCCACGCGAGTTCAACTCGCACTTGTTCGGATTTTTCTTCGAAATGTGGAAAGACTACCGCTGATATTGTGTGTGTAGATTCGGCGTAGTAGTTTTTGAGGACATCAAAATCTGTGTTGATATAGTAAACTTAGATACAGAGCTTGTCTTAGAAGTCGATTAAAACCATATCAATATTATGCAAGCCCATAACGATCACCGGTCGTGCAGGCATTTTAATTCGCCGGCTAGCGCAAGGCTGCGCGTACGCAACTACTCTCCCACGACGGTCGGTTTTATACCTCCTATAAAAATCCGAAGGCGAGGCGCGGAGTGTCGCGAAATAACAAACTCAACTTTTTTACACCGCACTCGCGATAAACTTAAAACCATAAAGTTCTAATGACTTCCATTAACGGCGGACCGCTGCGTAATATGTAATTTTCTGTGTGTCGTTATGTTTGTCACCTTAAAAGATATATCTTCTAATGAGCTACATGTTCATGTCGATTAATGTCGTCTCATCGGCGTAAGATAAAGCGGGAATCCATTTTTAAAATAATAACTAAATAAAATTACCCTAGTTTCTGAGTGGTTAACTATGTTAACTGAAAAGGCTACGGGTTGGAATTCTGGCCGATGTGTTTTTTACATGATTCTAATTAAACTTCTCGTTTCGTGCCTCCGAAAGACGGTTAACCTGTCGACGACAAGTAACGTCGGACCCTCAAACTCGTACTGGTCCAATACGGGCGCTCGACGCGTTAACGGTCACTCGTCCTGCCGCGCGCTATCTTTGCTACGCCGGCGAGCACGCGAGCGGCTGGTAAAGGGTTAATGTGCAAGCACCGCAACGCAGAATGGAACGATAGCGATGGCTGAAATCTCAAACAACAACAAGAAAAGAATTTGGTAGAAAGATTAACAGGACGTATTAAAATTATTCTCCGTATTAGTAGCATAAATTTCCATCAAGACATTTCTTACGAATGTAGTTATTAAATTGCCTATTTTTTTTCAGTCTCTTGGAGTACTAACTTGTACTACCTTCAAATTAATTTAAACTTCAGTCCGATGTTGATCTTTCCTTAAGCAATGCTGTTACAAATAAGCAATGGGAATTGAAAAGTAAGATTAGTCAGTTCTATGTTAATGGAAGTAAAGCCGCGAATAACAATTAGATTTTACTAAAATTTGGATAAGTAACGTATTACGAAAAAACCCATATAAATCGGACCAGCGCTTCTCGAATTTTAAGCGCATAGGCCGACAGACATGACAGAGAGGGATACAACCACGTTATGTTTTACAAGTCAAGACATATAAATGAAATTTAAGGTTCAGTATGAAATGTGATTATGTATTATAAAAAAATGCTTTGACTGACTTATTGATAAACAGCCTACATCCTACAGTATACAGCCTTTTTACAGCTACGGGTAAAAATTGCGGTCGACTTGAGAACTTCCCTCTTTTAGAAGTCGGTAAAAATAATAAAATAATGCGTATACATATTATGATAAACGCAGGCCATTACAATTATATTTTATTTCACAAAGATTCGTATTATGTTAACTGGAGGTGTCGTCGTAAATTTTTTAATGGTGATTGCGAGTTTTTCTCAATAGGTTGTACCGATAATTTTGAGAACTCTTCTTTAAACCTATTTAAACATCTCAACAATCCCGTTTTATAATGCTGCGACTGATTTAAACTTCACCAGACCACAGCCTGAACAACTCTTAAGGGGTACCCTTTCGTCAAACGTCCAAATTAGCCCAGCTAATTTGCGCCTACAAATTAATTTATGTAAATTTCCCTCGTGACTCGGTATAGGTGTTAGTGAGGATCGCATCAAAGTCTAGTATTTTCTGACGTCGGCCCTCCACGAGGGGGCGCGCGGGCGCCGCGGGAGACTTTTACTTATAAATCATCCGAAGGGTGATACTTGCAAGGGATTGCGAGTTCGGTTCGAACTCGCCGACATCTTAATTCCGTCCTTAAGCCCCCATCACATGGATCGTAGGCATTGCCATGGAAAAACAGTTTCAATAATTAATTTTAAATTTAATAAATAAAACTTTCGTAAGCTAAACTTACTTTCTGACCGAAAATTCCATTGCTAAAATTTCTTCTTTTAGTGGTAATATCTTTTGAGTGCAATGTAAGGTTTCGTTTTAACCGATGACTCGGAAAGAAATGAAAAGCTTTTCCACTGGCTCGTTCATAATAAACCCCTCGACGGCCGAATGCACAAAATGTTCGGGGCGACGTTATACATCCTCCTCGAATACAATTTCGAAAACAAAATATCACCATTTAAAAAATCCCATTTACACGGCTACGCCTGCGCATTCACATTCACATACTTTTATTAATCGGTAATCGATTTACCGCGGCACTCGTGCGCCGGCGCAGTTAAGCACCTGCGTGTCAAATATGTGTCGAACGTATGCGCGTTGAAATCGGACCCCGTTAAAATGAACTTTTAGTACATAATTGTGTTTGTAAGGCCACATGCCCACTTCGTCTATTCGACGTTTGGTACAATACATCTCTCATAGTGTTCAGTTACCTCGTCATCGTTGTTTTATTGTGATTTTGTTTAGCGCGCATTATCTGGCAAGTTTTGACGTCCATATCTGCGTTTACGTCATCTATGTGTTTCAAACAAATATAATGTACGTCATATTTAACATAATTATATGAAGTTGATTGGGTTATCTGAATCTCTGGGACGTTCGGTTCTATAATGAACTATGACCAAAACTGGTGTGGTTTCGAAGTTAACTTTCTACTTACGGTGGAAAACAATTGTCATTCATAGAAAAATAAGTTTGTTATATTAATAGAGCATACAGACGCAGTGGTCATCGACTACTTACAGGTGTTTATTCTCGCTAAGTCTACCAATCACATTCTTAATCCCAGATATTTTTACATTTTTGTAAGAAGATATCATAAGTTATATGACGACCTTGTAGACAAACTGCTTCAATATTGAGAATAATAGATACAAAAATATATGTATAACTAGCTTTTGCCCACAGCTCCACCCGAGTGGACTCTTTCTTTTTATATCGACCGATCACGCTGTTCACCTCGACCCCCAGGCGTTACTTCTTTTGATTTCATTTCTGGTTCCGCTTTTGATTCCCGTGTCGGTACCGATCTACACTCCGGTTCTGTTCAAAATATACATAATTACTCGAGGCTCCGGTCACGTGGATGTACAATGGTTTTTCTTGTTTTTTATAATTATTTTTATTACCAACCGATTCTCGTTCCTGTTTTTAATTGTTACTGATTCCAATCCTGTTCCTGGTTCCTGCTCTGAACCGATGTTAAACTTGAACCTCTCCTTTTGTTGGCTACTGTTTACAGATTTTCTTAGTTTCTATTGGAGCCAAATTAGTATACTTTAAAGTAGAGTTTAATAATTTAAACGATTTTAAACTCAACTCACGACGTGATGTTTCTTCTCAAATTAAATTTTAAATAATAAATTTTTAAAATACAATTTGCAACATACATTAAGAGAAATCATAAAAAAACAAAACTAATCTACGTTATTATGACATGAATCTGTTTGAACTTGACTTCTTATGTAACTTTAACGGAATATAAACGTGGGTTACTTATTTGATGATACACAAATACTTTAAAATATTCATTATCTGTACTCTTTGGTTTTGTTTATTGATATTTTATTTACATTTCCGTATAAACAGCCCATACGCTATCGACTAAAACAAATTACCACGGCCGATTATTTTAATTTCAAAACGAGATGTTCATTTTTGCCCCACGACGTGGGTCACTTTAATCTCCCGGCTTAATTAGCGCCGAAAGCCTCATGTTTGTTTTGTACTTCGAATACCTCTAGAAAAGAGGTCCGCCATAAATCGAGTCTGAGGTACGAAGTGACAGAGGCGAGGAATTCGCGAGCTGCTCATTAAAATGTTTTGGCGAATTTCCGAACATTATAGGCTTTGGTGAAATGCATGATTGCTCTCCTGCGCGGTCAGCCTTCAAGTTGATGACACAATTTTAGGTATTCGGATGGACTTAATGAAGTATTTTTAAAGGGTTTTCGAGGGGCAATCGAGAATGGGTGCCATCAAAGAGTGGGCAATAACAGTACAAATATTTATCTGTGCAGAACATTGTCTCAGCCGCCTAACACGATTAAAAGATTGTAGTGGTTGTCTGACAATTAATAGTTAATCAAACAAACGCGCGATGAAATTAAGAAAATTCACGTTTATCCGACAAGCATGTCAAATATGCTCTATTTTAATATGTATATCCTGGATACTTATAATATCCCTGCATACATATTATGCTGAATATTATAAATTGCTGGATATGCTGGATATTATAAATTATTACTGCTCACCAACCCTTTTGCTATGATGCAATGCATTTTACAGTACACCTAGGACATTATGGCGTCCATATCATTTCTATAGACATATGTAAAATTTTACAACGCTTATTAAAGAGGGTCAGAAAGGTTGAATGCTGTAAACGGCACGCACAGTAAGTACTTCTTGAGACGCCATTCGAAGGCATTGAGCGTTTATTATGCTGGGATGGTATAAATTTGGCACGCGCGCATACTTGATTGTTCATGGTGCTAGGAGAAAGCTATGAAATTTTAACATACGATTTTGGATATTGTATGATATGCATTGTGCAAATGTAATATACGTAAAAAAGATGTATATGGTTGGGTGTTATGAAAAACGTTGGAAAATTGTTTTACAAATATTTTTTTTGCACTATATATCAAATTATTAATATTATGACTCTTCACTAGTATTTGCCCAACTTTCTACCAGTGGCGAGGCTTTTTGGCCATTGACGATAAAGTTTTGGTTCTTATGCTTACTTTCGAAAGTAAAGGCTGAGTAGAGTAGAAGAAACGAGGATGGAATGAACGTAGTTGAGATGAGACTATTGTATATACAGAATACTTTGATAAAAAGGTGTAGGAACAGTACGAGGAGGAAAAGTGTGATTCGAAAGAGACTGTAGTAACTAAATTCAAAAATGGTAATGTTGAGGCAGTTTGGTTATAAGGAAAAGATCAATGAGAATAATTATCTAAAGACATTACTAGAGAGAGTGCGAATGAGTAAAAGATCGGCAAGAGGGGTCTTAAAAATATTGTATCCCAGGTTAATGGTAGATCAAAGAAGGGCTTAAATTTCGCCATGATTAACCATCAGTTTGGGTAAAACGATTGACGGATATCAGAAAGATAAGAGAATTAATGTTGATGTGGTGCTAAATGAGGATATGGTTTCTACCTAGCGCTTTACAAAATGTGCTTATGTTATAAGATTGTGTTAGAGAAATCTTATTATAACGTAATTTTTAGTTTTTTTATATGCGAATCGAATAGCTCCTTGTATGATACGATTGGACAACAATAGATGCGCACGATAAAAAATAAACACGGTTCTATCATTAGTGACATATTTTTGAGAGGGTGTTACGATCAAAAAAAAAAAAGAATCAAAAAACCTCCCCCCTTCTGAAATAAGACCGAAAACAGTTGATTACTCTATTGTGTTCCACCCCACCGGCAGTTGCATTAGAGCGGGCACTTGACCGAATCAAGTTTGTTTGTTCGGCCAACTCACTAAAGGGACGTTCAAAAACTTTCTCAGTGTCGATCGATAGCGAAATAACCGTCACGGGATGTGATACCGTAGTGGGCCCTTTGATGGGACGGATAAAATGAAATCGAATAGGCTGTTTTACGAGAGGTCGACGCCGGGTCACAGCGCGACGGCGGCCGCGGGTATGAGATTACTTCGATCACGTCGTGTCAAACCACTCCTAGAATCTGCCTATTTTTGGTACCATTCGGGATAAGGAATGGGCTGATGAGCAATTTTCTCTTATGCTAAGTTATGATCGTATAGATTCGATGTATTAAGCGGTTTACGCTCAAGTAAGTGTATAAATATGCTGAAAATTAAATTACAGTTCGCACGTACCGATGTTTATAAAAAATGAATAAAATAACGTTGTAGTTGCACGCGTAACAAATGCGTCAGGTGCGGCGAGGCGAGCGGGCACGTGACACCCCGCGGCTGCGCTTGCGCAGGACATCACGCGTGTTCACTAAGGTGCTTTTTTGTACCTGCTGTTTTGAAAAATACTTCATTATAAATTACCTTTGTCGTTTTTATTTTATAGTGTTTATAAAGGATGACAAGCTACAGTATTATGCATACACGCCTGTGTACCACTAAGCAAGTTAGCCTTGTGATTGATAAATATTCATGAACATATATAAAACGATTAAAAGTTAAAATACTACATTAAATAAATTATAAATAATGAAAATAAAAGATGTCTATGTCATATCGTTGTGCCACAATTTGGATTTCAGTGTCTGGACCTATTGAGTGTAGACCTGCTTATTTTATTCACTAGGAACCAATTAACTTTTCCGATGTGATAGTAGTCGAATTCCAGTAACTGCGTAGATACTGACATGTATAGCCAAACAAGGTTTTCACAAGAGCATACATTTTCATCGCTGCAACGCTATAGCGCTAACTTCACAGCAGAAAGAGATTTGACGGGGACTGTATAGCGACATAATTTAGTATGGGGATTTCAGTATGTAATAATTTATATTTGTATAATTGATAATTTACATCCAAATACATCCTAATAATGGAAGAGCAATCAGCAACTATGTCTCTGTTTCGGCGAAACAAGAGTACGAAACCTCGAATAAAAAAAAGCATTTATCGATCAATTCATCGCTACGTAGTACTCGTCTGAGCGCGCCAGTGCTGCAGACGACTACGGTGTTCATAAAACGGAGACCATAAAAATAAACAGAGTGAGTTGCGAACTCCCCACTGTTTGTAGTACGAGGGACGGCCATTTAAAAGTTGTGTATGTGTTGTATAAGTGCACTAATATGTAAATCGAAATACAATGAAAGTGCAATTGTGACTTCATTTTTGAAAGAAAAGCTGATGATAATTCAATTTGAACAATATGTGTACCAAACGATCACAGATTATGTAAAAAATTACAATTGATTTGAAATTTATATGACTAATAGATGTAGAAAATGTTTCTTATAAATATTTTTATTTTTTGCATTGTGATAATAAAAGTATTTTAAGCACAAATATTTTTAAAATATAATTGCTAGAGTTTGAGAGATTCATCTGAAGTTAATGTGATAAATTTAAATACGTAATTTCCTTTTTTATATAAAAGTTAGTCTTGTTATATTTATGGCATTTTGCACTAAGTTTGTTTGTTTGTATACCGTCATTAATTAGAACATGTACAAAAGTTTCCAATTACAAATTGCTCGACATGAAAATTGTTTGGTCTTTCGTTATCTAATTGTTAAAATGAAGAAAGCTTTTTATGAGTTAATGGAAAGGACACAATGTGCGTACGGGCTTCGCTCGAGCCGTACATTACTACTCGATATAAGCCGTCTTCTATGCTTGTAAACCGTATCGAGGAAGGTACAGAACAAAGCCTCCCTCGAACCTAAAGACGATCCGCC
Source organism: Eumeta japonica (assembly GCA_005406025.1). NCBI lineage: Eukaryota > Metazoa > Arthropoda > Insecta > Lepidoptera > Psychidae > Eumeta > Eumeta japonica. The sequence continues at coordinate 159,051 of BGZK01001207.1, forward strand.
TCCCATTTCTCTCAGTGAAGTTCAAACACTGGTAAATTCACTCAAAACTAGAAAGACACCGAGCCTTCATGGTATTAGTATAAAGCAATTAAATATTTTTCCTTGCCTCTTTTGGACTTACAGGTCACGATTTTTAACGCTTGCCTTAAAATTTGTTATTTTCCCCCCGGCTGGAAAGAAGCGGAGGTAATAGGTTTATTATTCATAAGCCAGGGAAACCTCGCAACCTTCCTGCCAGCTACAAGCCGATCAGCCTCCTGAGAGGTTTGGGTAAACTATTCTAGAAAATTCTCAAATTTTGCTTAAACGACCACCTACTCGGGAAAGGCTTTATCATAGATAAATAGTTCGGTTCTTGCCCAGCCCATTCACGTGCCCAACAAGTCCTCTGTCAAGTCGAATATGTCACGGAGGGCTTTAAATCTAAGCAAAAACCGTAGCTGTCTTCTATGATGTAGCTAAGGCCTTCGATAGGTTTTGGCACGTGGACCTTATATACAAGCTTCACGTTCACGAAGTAGCAGATCGTCTCATTCATATCATTCACAGTTATATCAGTAACAGGCATTTCACTTTCAGATACGAGCGCATTCACTCGACTAGACGACTTATCAGGGCAAGATTTCTCAAGGCTCCACTCTCTCTCTCCCCTACTGCACTCTGTGTGTACACTAATGATATTCCGTGTCCGTCAACAGGCGTCCAACTCGCGTTATTCGCGGAAGATCCTACGGTTTATTACCGTGCTAAGCACAAGAAACTCACTTTCCTCTACCTCCAGAGGGCCATTGATGAGCTGGGTCAACGGTTCCGTACCACGAGGATCGAGGTTAATTCGGCAAAATCAGCAGCTATACAGTTTAAGTATACCATGCGTAGGAGTCGACAAATTGTCGACTTAGACTCACCCCACCTTAGATTATTGAACACAAACATTCCATGGCAGTTCAACTATACATATCTAGGAGTTATGCTCGATAAAGATCTCTAATTCAGAGATCATATAGAGCGTGTTAGAAAAAATGCAATATTTAACCGAGCGCGGCTTAGAGCCGTGCTTGGTAGAAAAAGAAAATTATCTAGACGCAATAAGCGCACTATTTACAAAATATACACAAGGACGGTGATGACATACGGGTCTCCAGTTTTCGCTCACGCCACTCCGAAAGCACTGAAGAAGTTACAAGTTATTCAGAACAAGTTCTGTAGAGCCGCCACGGATGCAAACTGGTGCGTCGGTAATTCAATACTTCACAGGAACTTAGAACCCCCTACTATAGATAAATTTATGAAGGAAGCATCCAAGCGATTCTTCAACATCACGGGATTTCATTCCAATGCACTCCTTCGCACAGCAATTGCTTACGAGCCACCTCATCCCTATCATTTCATCCGTAGGCTACGGAATGTACTCTCCGATCCACCTAACGCTCTTACAGCGGCAGTTGAAAGCATCATGGAAGTTAATGACACTTATGACTGACTAAGTTTAGGTATTCCTTACCAGTAAGGTCATAGGCGATAACTCTTTCACTCTAGTCAGCCGCTTCTGTGCCTGATAGGATATTCATCCTATTCATCATATTCATCCGGGTCGGGTCCATTCAGACCCGACCCGGGTTAGAATTCATAAATTTTTAAATTTATGAATGCGTCCTTCATAAATTTGGAAATAGTTGGGAGCTCTAGGTTTCGGTGACGCACAAAATTTTTGACGTACCATGGTGCGTCAGCTGCTCTTCTACAAAATTTATTCTGCACTATTTGAAATTGAAGTAGATGGACGCTGACTTGTCTAGGTTAAGGTCAATTCTCCAGAGGCGGAGCCATTGTGTCAGCTCACCAATGACTCTCTGTAACCTCGGGAGAATGTTTACTATACAATTCGATATGAGATAAAGTGCTGTCGACGGTCGCTGTATGTTGTTTACGTACGCGAAGTACAGCAGTGGAGAGAGCGTGGAGCCTTGAGGTACTCCAGCTCTGACAGATCTCATTGACGAGTATGTATTGTCTAGTCTGAAAGAGAAGTGGCGATTACTAATATAATGGTGGATTAAAAAAACAAGACGATCTGGCAGCTGTAATTGATGGAGCTTATGTATGAGACCTGTGTGCCAAACCCTATTAAAGGCCTTAGCTACGTCAAAGAAGACCGCAACTGTATTTCTTTTGACTTTGAAACCATCCGAAATGTACTCAACAAGACGAAGAGCTTGTTGCGGACAAGAATGATAAGGTCTAAAGCCAAACTGTTCATTAATTATAAGGCCTTTTCCTATGAATTGGTCGCTTAAACGCGTTTTGAGCGTTTTTCAAATAATACACTCAAAAGACTTATAGGTCTAAAGACTTATAGGTCTGTAACTGGCGGGGAGGTCGCCTGGTTTCTCTGGCTTAGGAATACCTATAACTACAGTTTCCTTAAAAACTGCAGGAAAGTAACAATTTTGCATGCACGCATTGAAAATCGCAACCAATAGAGGCACAAGTGGCGTAGAAAAGCATTTAAGGTGCTTTACTGCTTATGGTGTCCCTACCAGGTGCTTTTCTAATTTTTAGACCTTTAATATGTTTACTGACTTCGTCATGCGTGATTGGATCCAGATCGTCTTTTGGGTGAGAGGGAAACTCTGTGACGAACCTCCTCTTCCACCTTCCTAACATGTTCTAAGTCATATGGGGGATTTTCTGAGCATTGGTGTTCAATGCTATCAGCTAAACACTCAGGTTTTTCCTGGTCGTCGAATGCGATAGAATTATCAGGACGTTTCAGAGCGGGAGTGGAGGCAGCTCTTTCCGTTTTAAGAGCTTTAGCAAGTCCCCAATAAGCTTTGTGACTAGGCAAAATTTCCGACATAAGGTCGCTCCAATTTTCAATTCTAATTTCCTACATGCGCGCCTTCAACTTACATTGGAGAGCGCGCGTACGAGACCTATTCTCACATGTAGGGTATTTGCCCGCTCGATGCAAAGCAGCATTCTTATCCCTTATCAATTCGACAACATCTCTAGGCAGCTCCCTGCGATCAGATTACGCTGGAACTGTTCTAGAGCTGCTCTCGACCACTGTCCTGATGTGGTTGGTACAGGCACCTATTTCATTGTCAATATCATCTGTCGAAACGATATCGTTTGGAATGCTATTTAAAATCGGCGTGTCGATTTCCTCAAGCATGGCCAACACCTTTTGCCAATTAGTAGTTTTAGTTGATGGAGGACAATCCGCGATGAAAGAATTTAACCTCATGAGTACGGGTCGGTGATCCGAATTGAGACACCGGAGGGGCTCATTGCTATTCAATTTCAGAGCTACTCCTTTCTTGAGGGCGATATCCAAGATATCAAGCCTATGATTATTATTATTAGAATAATAAGTTGGAGTGAGTGGAGTTACGATTTTGAAATGGAGATTCTTTGCGAGAGCCTCTATCTCTCTACCGTTCCTATTCGAATAATTACATTTCCAGTTGCTGCTTTTGCTATTGAAATCGCCAAAGAGAATGACGGCATCCCATAGGGCGAAGAGTGCTTCTAAATCGCTCCGGAGCAATTCTTTTTTGGGAGGTAAGTAAACTGATACTAAGATCAGAATACCATAACCTATCATGCTAAGTCTGCACGCGATGGCTTCTATATTAATTAGTGGTGGAGTGTCAATCGGACAGCAGTAAAGAGACCGATTGTATTAAATCGCAGTTTCACCTTTTGGAGCGCTTTGTATGTCTCTCCGTAGTAAAACGAAGTTACTTATTTTGCAAGAATTTGAAAAATGTGTTTTCAAATGGGTTTCCTGCACCATAATTATGTCTGCTTTGTACTCCAGCGCACATATATTAATTCTACAGTACTAATGGTTAAGCCATTGGCATTGAAAGAATTAATGAAATATTTTTAAGTTTGAGACGTCCAACTGAATTTACATTTAAACGCCCGGGCGTAGACATTATAGGTTTTTTAACCTATTAATCAAATCCTGATTGTCCAAAATAATTTTAAAACGATCCACACCGTGTTTCGCCTTCCTAAATTTCGCCGCAACGTTGGATACCTCGGCGCTCCTCACCACCTGTAGGATGGTCATTATTGTCGTAATGTCCTCACTACTCCTCACCAAGGACGGACGCCGTGGATCCCGTATGACGGAGGGGAGTGGAAATCTTTGGAGACTCCCGCTTATTAATCTTCTTAGCCAGCTGTTCTTCTTTTTGCCTATTCCAAGGGTCAACGCTTGGAATAGGTGCAAGACAGGAGCCGTCTCTGCCGGCACTAGTTTTGGTTTCATAAAGTAGATATGTAATCTCGAGCATTCGCTCGAGACAGCATTCCACTTGGCTTTGTCCCTAAGGTAGATAAGCTGTAGCGATCCTGCGCTAGGTGGGATTGTTGGGATGTTATTTTTTGATTTTCAAATTATTAACACTAGCTCCGGCTGTCACCTGCTTGGAGGAGGTGGATGTTACGCTAGCTACCTCAGACTTGGATGAGCCTTACGATTGTCTAGCGATCGCCGAGGCTACCGGGTTATATTCAATCTCCATTGGAATGGAGTTAGTCGTCTTATTAGAACGTTGGTTAGAGTGCCGGCGGACAGCCCGGAATCAGCATCGGACTACTCCGATGATTCGTTCGACGACAAGGCGTTTGATGAGCTCTTTGCGCTACTAACGGAAGGACTTGAAGAAGACTCAGGTTTGCATGACCTGTCGCTAACCGGATTTGGGAATTTCTTCGCTTATTCAAGGATAACGTATCCCTGTTCTGAAAGGAAATGGAAAAACAGTTTTTCATTTCCTCCAAACTAAGATTTTTCTATCCTCTGGCTCCTACGGGGCAAGTGGAGACACCTGCCACGATCACTCTTACATTTAATTATCATTTAGCACTTTATTTTTCTCCCGATAATTTACGGACACTGCCCTTGGAATATTTAATAATTATGCACTGTATTCACTATCAATTATAATAATAAAATAGTTCACGTAAACAAATAACAGACTATATTTAAGTGCGTGAAAAAGAAGCGCGTGAAAAGAAGCGCTTATAAAGGCGGGCATATGAAAGCGGGAAGGGCCGCTAGCAACGATGCGGTCCTCCCTGGCCACGCGGACGCGGGACGCGAGGCGGACGGCGCTTGCACGAGCGGTCGGCGGCTACGGAGTCGCCTAAGTTACGTATGTACGGTATTTTGAAAATGAAAAATATATGGTTTTAATTAATTAATATAGGATTAATCTATATAAAATTCGCAAAACCGCACTACACTTGTTATGCGTATTACGCAACACAATAAATCGTAGATCGCGGAACCGATAGAGCGCCTATGGTCTAAACGCGCAAACGCTTTATAGTACGTCGTTTTGAATAATGCTTGTGATAAGTCGTGCGAGCATGACCATGCGCCACAAAGCAAAACTCGGAACTATTGACTGACGGATGCACCAATTCCGCTGCAATTTCTAGATGGCGCATTCGCCTGCACATATGACTTGCATACATTACAATCGAGAGGGCGTGGCCATGCACTTCGTATATTTCACGTATGGGCGCGGTACATCAATTCACGGTCGTACCGTATAGACCGCCACGGTTCTCTGCTTACCATCGGTCCCCCATCAAGGCACAATTTTATATGCAACTAATATGCGCATCACAACGATTTCGTAATTAAATACGGTAGAACATAACTAAAACAAGACAAAAAATATTCCCTTAAAACACAATAAACATATATAAAGAGGTAAAATAGACGAATATTATACAATGAACGATTCCTAACAACTAATCCTTACCTGGGTAATAAACAGACAACTATTCAAGTTATTCAATTAACACACACAAAATACAAAATAATTCTTAACTTAAGTCCGTTTTTGTAAATCAAAATTATACATTTATTTACATATTATCACTAAGAGCGGGGCTCTCCGTAACACAATTGAAGTCTATTAGATTTTGGGTGGTACTATATGCCAAAAATAATATTTAGCTTGACTTGAGAAACGATACTGAATTAATTATAATATATATATATATATATATATATATATATATATATATATATATATATATATATATTTACCTCCTATATCTTCTATTTCAAGATATAGGAGGTAAACACAAGAAAAACATTAAATAATGGCGGTAAAACACTGCAAAAAGAACTATAAATGAAATATATAACGACTGTATATTAATGTTAATTTTGGAAATAAAGTTGGTTGCCATCGGTTGCGTTATAGCTCGCGAGCGTGCGTCGAAAAGTTAACAAATCAATAATCCAACTTTCAAACTATCGTAACGAAGTCTGCCGTCTCCTGTACTACGAGCGGGCTATCGAGCGATCTTTAATTACCGCCGACAGCTTGTCGCGCACTCGTACAGAGCTTTGTGCTTTTATATTGCGATTAATAACGGTAAAATTAATACCGTGATGTGTAACGTCAAATTGAGTTGTTTTATGTTTCGAGCTATTTTACGTTTAATGTCATGTGTAATATTTTTAGGTGTTATCTATATTAATATGTAAATAAGCAAAGTCTACAGTTTTATGTATCTGTTTATAATGGCTAATATCAAGAACTATTGGACTCGTTTAATTAATTGTAAGTTACGTTATTTCTGAGTGATACAGGCTATTTTTATTTTGAAAGCTTATATTTGATCTTGCCTTTGCCCGTGTGTTTTGTGATATCCGTTTGATTTTAATCCGAAATTTTGATATATGTATATATATATCATAATTTTGCAAAGGGCATGGTAGCTTTTTTCAACGTTTTGCTTATGGGTCTAATTTTGGTCTGATTTTTTTATTAGAAATATATAAATTCTGGATTGATTTTGTGCCTACATGGGCGAAGCCATCGGTGATCACAAAAACACGTAACTTTGTTTATTGCTGCAAATCATTTTTGAAAACCATAAAGATATATCAATGTCCACGACATGAACATGGATATATCTTTCGATTAAAGGCACAGGCTTGGTTTTTTTTTTGCTGAAGAATATGATAGTTCAAAATTAATTTTGTCATGTCAGTAGCAACGCGGACCAGGTATACCAAACTGGCATGCCTACTACCACAACGCTACAATTCTCGCACAAGTAAAGCACGGTAAAGGAAATGAAGTTCAAAAGTCTGACAGTGGAGATAGTCGGCTGTCGATACTTAGGCTCAATAGACCGAGAGCGAAATCGGAAACATGAGTGAAAGTGGAGTCAAAATTGGGAACGAAATCGAGACTGAAATTAGATACGGAACCCGGGGTGAACCCGAGACTGGTGTTAGACCACCAGTAACCTGTAAGCGTATTTACGAAAACACTAAAGTAATCATGTCACATGTGTGGATGAACAAGACAACTGCGCTGCAATACAATACTCCTCATAAGGCATCCTGCTTTGGGGACATGCTGCGTATGTTCACAGAATTTTCATTTTGCGAATTGGGCCAAACGCGCAACTTACGGGCTGAGAACCTCGTGTTTTTCTTAGAAGTAAGTTTTAAGAAATTGGAATTTTAACTGTGACATCACAGTTTATTTATCAAAATTTAATATATGTTAAAAATTATTTAGGATTTTTTAACAATAATAGTAATAGACGTAATTTCAATACTGTAAATAAAAATGAACTGTGTTTATGTGTTTATGTTAGTCGACTGCACAGGGTCACGAATTTATTTAAGGGGCTCTGTGTGCGCATGTTCTATAATTAAAGATTCCTGTAGATATGCAAAATTTACCCTTATACAAATTTAAAGTACTTATTAAACAAACACTGACACAAAGCGTATTATACAATCTCTGAATATTTAGAGGATAAATGGACAAAACGAGCTCGACTTCCTACAGGTTTTTTTCGCATTACATATAATTGTATTTCTATATAATTGATTTGAAAAGAGCTATCCTAAAGTTTCTTGCTCTTTTTTTTTGAGGGGTAACTGCCTTACGAACGAGTGGTAATTAAAAAAATGTGGAAGTAATTAAAAAACAGTAAATTATTTAAATGTTATGACGTATTTGAAGTGTTATAACCTATGAAATATTTTGAATTTGAATGTAATAAAGGACCTGATAAATAATAAGGATCGAGAGCGGTATTGCATTCGCAATCGCGTTTGCGAGCAGGGCCGGCCAAAGATCATTCGAAACAGGAAGGGATTGGAACAGAAACAAGATCATAACCAGACCGGGGTCGTGGTTGGAGGGAAACCGCTCGATATAAGAAATTAACTATATTTGTAAGTTGAGTCGCAGACGACACTAGCTCATTTATTTCTTACTAATTAAGTAGGAAAATGAATTTATTATGCATTTTTTAAAAATGTTATGTTGTGATCATAATATTATCGCATTAAAGAGACACTATAAATATATCAGCTCAATTTCAACTTCAACATTCGTTTTGAAAATCATGATGTGTTTTATGTAGTAATTAGAATACAGGAGTAGTATTAGCAATGTTTTTCTGTTATTCACATATAGAAAAAAATATTGAACTTGGGTTTAAGATTCCTTCTTGGTTTAGGAGGGCGTAAATTTTTGGACTAGCTGCTTTTGAATTATATTATTCCTGTTACCTTAAATGGTTTTGTTTTAAATAAGCGTTATCTTAAATTTATGGTCTCATAAGTTAGTCACTTTATTATGTAAAAGTTTCTGCTATTCTCTTAATGATCAAGAACTTCAGATGGAATGTGGAACTTAATATTTTGCATACGATATTACACTTTTCGTGGCCAATACAATACAAACACAATACAATGTCTGCTGGAAATTTATGATGTTTATCTACGATCCCGACTAAGTTCCCAGTTTCGAGCGGCGACATCGGGAATTCGGCCCCGCCCGCCGCAGCGGCAGGTGCTATGTATGGAAGCTGTAAGCGAGCGCGCCCTGCATCCGAGTCCGTATCCATGACTAATGGTTAAATTGTGAGCTGGATCTATTAATTCTCCTATTCCTTATTATCGCACATTACACGCGGGCGCTCGGCGGACGGGAGCTACACGAGAAAAAGTGTAACCGCAACCAAGAATGATGACCGCTGTATAGTGTATGCTAAGCTTAGTGTATACTTTTCGATGTCTTTGTCTTTTTGTATTATTTCCTTTCAATTTTTTATAATTAATAAAAAAAAAATGTTTATTTACAACTTTCAAATATTTCTTACCATTTATTCATTTATGTTTTTTTTTATATTAATTATTTCTAAACGTTTTAACTAATTTTATATTCAATGCATAAAATACATTTGCATATGGCAAAAATAATCTCGTTCCAACCGGCTGTCCCAAAGACACTGCATAAGTTTAATTTACTTATATGAAAAAAAACAACTTAGCTTTGTTTCTATTTATTTATTATATTTTCTAATATTAACTAAGTTATTGTGCCTATTATATTTTCTATAAATATTCTGCTCTTTATCCGATGTCTTCAATATGGAGAGATGTTCAGTTTTCACTCTAATTTAATAGTGAAAATCTAATTTTGTATTACTAACTAAAGCTGTCGACTTGTTCAACGCTGTGTTTCATAACGACAAAAAATATAGAATAGGTACTCGACAGAGACACATGCATTTGCAATATTTGTTATATGTACATTTCAGTGCTTACGAGTTCGTCGTAAGGACAAATTCAAACAAGTCCGAGCAGCAGTTTGCGCATATTTATAACGAGGGCTGTCCGCCGCCTGCGCCGGCCGGCGGCTGACAGGCGGCGACGATATCGGCGCTCGCGCCGGCCGATTGCGATCTGCCCGCGCCGGCTCGCCGATTGCGTCGTGTACCTGTTGATATTTCGAGGGGCGTTTCGCAATAGGAGACACGCGGCCGATGGAGGATATGCCTTGTGAGAGTTCTAGGAATGTTAGTTCAATTAGGATATCGCCCACTTTATCCGCGCCCGTCGTCGAGGGTGCTGTCTTTGAATCGAAAGGTGCCGGGTTGGAATTCTGAAAACGGGCGCACTGAGCGATAAGTTTTTAAATTAAGTCAAAGCTAATCGTGCGCTATATTCCTCGGAGAGCACCTCAAGTAGTCGCTTAAGGAATTCCATTATCCATCGCCATGTATATAGATTGTGGGCCATTTTAAACTTACTTAAGTTTAAAATTTGAATAACAGTTAACTTAAAAATGTGATGGATTTTACTAATATGAAACAATCGCGTCTTAATGTTTAGTATCACAAAGAGTTTAATATATCGATATCGGTAGTATTTTCATAGGAGTGTAATCGAACGCCCTCAAATAATAGTGTGAAGCGACCGAGCCGGACGTCGGCCGGCGTCGTCACCTCGTGCGATGTCTTCGGTCCTATTTCGAGCGAACACGTCATTGACTACACTAGTCGTAAAATTGGAGTTACTCGTACTTGACGTGGCCGCTAGCGTCATGGCGATCCGACGCGGAGTGGCGGACCATACACGACGCGCTGCTACGTCACCGACTGACGAACATGTCACTCTGAACATTGAAATTCGAACCGAGAACCTTCCCTCTTTCTTTTACGAAACAGGAGCTTTCTCTGCTGGGCCACGCAATGTAACATATACATATGATATTTCGTCGTTTTATTACAAAAAAAAAACATTCAGCAAACTTAAAATTAATCTGTGAATAACACGATGACACATTTTTAGCAGTATATTGTTATCATATGCGTGTCATTATTTTAAATTGATAAATAATGTCCTTTGCTATGTCCAGCTTTGACATTATCGTTAAAAGGCTTTAAAGTAGCCTCGGGACGAACGGTCATCGCACGAGCAAAGTACGTCACGGGGAGGATTTATTCGCTGTAAGCGAATATTTATCTTCTTAAATGGACTAATCCCCCTGACGCACCAGTCAGAAGTCACAGGTAAAGATTCATTGCATAACGAAGTTTATTTTTAATTATCGCAATGTTCATTGCCACAGAATATTGGCCGCGACGAGAAAATATAATACAGTGTCACCCTAGAAGTAAATCCATGTATGACTAAGAACCATTGAATTCTGTTAATTAACAAAATTAACTTGTCTGTTTAGAAAACTTGTAAGTACGGTCTTAGAATCGTTGTTCTGCACGAGTGCTTCAGCCGACCGAGCGAACTTAGTCAATGTCTTTTTAACAGTTAACTTTATGCCGTCGGGTTTCGCTCGGCGCAGGCGCATTACGTTTTACACTAAGATTTTATTCTTAGAACACCAAAACAAGTACCTGAGTTTAATTCTTTGACTGTTCCTTATTTTTAATATTGCAAATATTGATAGAATTTTGACACGTAATTAAATTTTTGTGGGCAATATATCAGAATGAATGATGATTCGGGCAATGGTATCTCAAACAGCGGTCACAGTTATGAAAAATTCTAATTGGACACTGAGATTTAAAATTTTAGAGTTTTCGTAAAATGATGTTGCAAAATGTGTTGTCGCTTTCTGATAAAACGACCAAGTATTCAAAAATCGCTACTGTGCTTTCATTTACGCGACCGGATTTGTTATTTCTAGTATAAATTAATTCTCGACCAATCATATAATTGACCATCGACGTAGTACTCTCGCGAGGCCAAAAGTTTTCAGGAATCTCTTCCGATACTCTTAAAGGTTTCAAATTTCTATCAAATTCAAAGGGTTACTACAATCTCAAACTCCAGGAAAGTTCATCGAATGGAGCAATGTACAATTTAAATTTACCGTTTATTCTTAGATATGTTATTAGGTATAAAAGAACGGAATATGAATTTATAACATTTTATTTCGAAAGTTGCTTATTTGTTACAAAACTAACTACACAATTATATACAAATCTAGAGTAGAACTTTCAAAGATTTTTAAACTTATCACTGGCAATGCGATTAATTTCATTTTTATAATCACTCGAAGCTTCTCATATGCGCGGTCTTTACCGTGCGAATGTCGAGCTTTCCGATTCAGAACGAGAGCTTTCGAAGGTGACTCGCGAGTTCTCAAAAGTGCCGCCGTAAAGTGCGCCGAGGCCATCGGGGACGTCGCGACGCTCGTAACAATGCGGCTTTAATTCTCCGAGTCGTCGCCGGGCGGCGGCGCGGCATGCCGCGATCTCGGCCGGGAGTGCGCGCGCGCCGGCGGCGGCCGTTCCGCTCGGGTTTACTTAATAGAACTAATAAATTCGATTAGGCGCCGACGCCGGGTCCGTTTTCACGTCTATACGGGGGTACGGTTTTTTCCGCCGCCGCGCCGGTTTTTGCCGCGCGCCGTACAATGGCCGACAAATTAAATTTTAGCTTTTTTATCGGACGCGCGGCCGCCCCGCCGGATTCCTCTCGGTTGGATACCGGCCGCCGCGGCCGCCGCCGGCGCGGCCGGTCGAAGGAGTGTCGGCCGGTGACGTGACGGGGCGAAACGACGTACGCCGGCCCCGGTCCTAATAGCGGCTGTAATTGCTATCGTTAAGGGAATATAGATCCGTATTTATCGGAAACCAATGCAGATGTGAAAAAAAAACCTTTTTTTTTTCAATAAATAAATACATAGGCATATAATCGTTTTGACATGTTTCATTAAATTCATATAGTGATTAATTTCGTTAATATTGGATATTATAACGGTTTTTCTTTATGTTCGTGAAAAATTACACAGAATTTATTGCTTTTTTTGTTATTTGCCAGAACGTGTTGTTAGAAATCTTTAAAATTGTATAACGTGTTGGGGCCTTTTCTATCATCTTCTTTTAAACTGATTGTTTCCACGTCTTCTTCGTCATTTAAAAGAAAGTTATAATACTGTGTAGATTACAGCTTCAAAACATGAAATAAATATAGCATCAATCTTATGTAGAGAATGCACATCAGGGCAGAGCCGATTTGAAATGAGATTATTTATGGTAATTTAATGGTTAAGTTTTGAAAATCTTCATATTACTGTGGTAGTGCCATGCTGTGGCCAACTTGGCTGCAGGATGTGGCTACACTTTCACAGAATACGGATGTGAAATACTAGTTTCCGTCGTTACATTCCGTGAATGTGAGTTCCAGTGACCCACTCCCCTCTCTGACCCCCTTCCAACAACTCGACCCTCTTCGATTAGATATTCTATTCTCTCCCAAGAGGCCGACAACGATTGGTGACTCCTCAGCAGTTGCGCGTAGCCTGAGGAGAATCTGATGACTCGTCTGCTCACTTGCCCCTCGAATTTGCTATAAAAATAATGAGCACCTATAACACCAATTGAACACAATATTAGTGTGCGGTGCCGATTTGAACGGTTTATTATTATATAGGTTACGTCTTTATAAAATATTTAATTTATGTTGACAATTTTACCAATGTGTCTGTTTATGTGTCTGTTTAGATTGAATTGTGAACGAGACCAAACACTTGCTCCAATTTAAAACGTTTGACTACAATATGACGCTTGTCTCTCTGGTATGCATTTCCTATGGCCGTGTTATTTACTGGTTACATATCCGCAGGTAATCCACGACCGTCCTTAAATAACTTCATTTTATGTATAAGCATGCTAAAATGAAGGCTAAATAATGCGTGAAAAGAAGAAAGAATGTAATAAAAGAACGCTATGACAAGAGATTCTCGGATAATTTCTGCGCAAACAAAAAACTCTTTTGGAATGCGGTGAAAAATTGTGGTGAAGAATTTGTGGTGAACAATTGTCTTATTTATGTCGTATTCAATCGTGCTTTCGCCTTTTTCAAACGTCACCGCCTTAGTCTTACTGACATTTTCTTTCATATCTCCATTGTATCAACCCGCTATTCACACCATGCATTGCGGATTATACATATTCTATATATATAGAAGGTAAGAGAGTCGAAAAAGTTAAAGAGTTTATATATTTGGATAGTCTGTTTACGAATGACAGTAAACATGAAAATGATGTTCAAGGGAGAGTTTATGCGGATAATAAAGTGAATGGGAACTTCCTTAATATTATGAATTGTAAAAGTTTTTCACGACAGCGCGTTTGGTTATCCATAATGCGGTCCTGATTCCTACACTTATATATGGTAGTGAAAGTAGGAGCAATACGGTAGAGATTCGATCACCGTGCAGTGTGTGTGGAGTGTCTCTGAAAGATATATGTAGGAACAGTGATGTCAGAGAGCGGTGTGGTTTGAAGGAAAATGTAGTGACTAGCGTAGAAAAAGGTATGTTGCGGTGGTTTGGCCATCTGGAAAGGATGAATGAAAGTAGACTGACAAAACAGATCTAGAGAGCGAATATGAAATATATATAGAAAGGTCGGCAAAGGTTGCCCTAGAAAATTTTATGCAGACCATATTGGAGGAATATTAAAAAAGAGCCAAATTTTAAACACCGTTAATGACGAGTTAGAATGAAAAGATTGAAGGATGTCAGAGGAGCGAGTTAGAGAAATGCAAAGATCGTACCGTGTGGAAATCTATTGTCTCTGCCTACCTTTTTGGGAAATAGGCCAACATCAATTTTCTCTATATGCACGATAAACGAGTTTTCAAAAGCTTAAAAAAAATTGTCTAACTGGAATCATGAATTTTCTCTATATCAAATCAAAGGTTGTAGCAAGAGCTAAGAGAACCCGACTTAAATAGTTCTACAGATACTTTTCTTCTTTTTTGTTTAGAATAAGTATTAAAAACGAAAAAATATACTGAATATATGTTACAATAGCTCGGATACTGAATGACTTTTCCGTGGATCGATATTGTCGAGTATCGGACAAGAAAAGTATTGATTTAATAATTCATAAAAATATTGAAAAACTGGCTCGTCTACGGGCGACATGCGCCTTATAGCTGACGGGCCATAAAGATTGCGATCGGCTTGCGGTACGCGCCCGGTGCGTGCACCGTGTGATCTAAAAACATCCTCAAAGAAAACTAAAGGCGCCACATACACTTCCTCTTCACCGACGACGGCTAAGGCACAGGGAGGTGACGTTGTGTGTCGTGTGCGTGCTTGTGTTAGTGTTGTATTAAATCCAATTCGTTAAATTAAAAAGGCAATTGGGGTTCTCATGTAAGCAGTCTTAAGTCGTTTTGGTTTCTTTAAAATAATTACGTTTTTTTCTTAAATGCAATGCTTTATTTGTAGATTACCAAGGGCGATATAAAAATAATTTTACAAAATAAAAACAAAAGTGCTGAAGTTTAAAGAACATCCTTAAATCAATAAAATAAATTAGATAACTCATTTAGATTTTTCCTCCATTTTTTTTTTAACAATAAGTATTTTTGACTACAAATATTCGACTCGGTCTCGTGACGGTGCTAGGAGGTGAACAAATTGAATCCTTTCACCTCAGGTGTTCGTTTCGATTAATTTTTTTCCTGTGATAGTGACAACGGCGGTGGAAGAGCGGTTAGAAGCGCTACTTTCGGACAAGAAGGTACCGAGTTTGAATCCTGGCTACTTGTGTTAAATCAAACCAGTGGCTCCGAGTTTGGGAAAGGAAATTAAAATGTCGGTCCCGAAGTCGCCAGCGCGGGTGCTCGATGTCCTAATCTGAAATTAGTCTCAACCACGGGTAGTGAAAGAAACTTAATATCG
Organism: Eumeta japonica; assembly: GCA_005406025.1. Classification (NCBI taxonomy): domain Eukaryota; kingdom Metazoa; phylum Arthropoda; class Insecta; order Lepidoptera; family Psychidae; genus Eumeta; species Eumeta japonica. Next base: position 174,575 of record BGZK01001207.1, read on the forward strand.
CTAGGTCCAACTTATTTTAAAAATAGATGCGAATACGACTTCATCCAAGAGCGCCACTCAAACTATTTGTTTTCCCGCGTTCGCGTTCCTCACAAACGACCGAGGGCGGCCGTAAATAGGCACGCCGACCGCAGACGGCGGCCGGAGCAACAGGACCGCGCGTTTAATTTACAAAATCACCGATCGACCTAAGTATAATAACAGGCCCGCGCCCTGCGCCCGCGCCGCCGTATTATTTTTATGAATCGGAACGGCCGGGGCGGCGTGAAACACTGATCCGATCAGGTTATGTCAGAACCAGTCCCGGCCGCGGCGCGAGCAGCGCTTGCGGGGCTGCCGCTCCGGACTCACCCGCGCCCGGCCGAGTGATCTGGCGTCTTTTGTGCTGAAATACCTTCAAATTGTTGGAACTACACGTCCAAGCATAGACAATGCACACTGAAAACTGATATACAGATCGTGTTGTGTGCTCTTACGATTTACATCTACACGCTTTAATTTAATTTGTGTTCTTTAAAGACACAAAGATTATGATGTCCAGTCAATTGCAGTGAGTATACTGAAGAACAATAATAACGAAATTATTGAAAAATATCTTAATTATTATGTCACTAATTTTACTCTCATATTGAAGTAATGGACTAAACTCACACGTATTTTTTAATAAAATGTACTCAATAATGTTAACTTTTATTTAAGTAGGTATAGAAATTTTACGCAATTGAATTAACAGAAAATGGTATTTATTAACGTGTTATGAATAAATAGATCGATTCAAATGATAGCTTTAACAATAAGCTTTTATTAAATCTTCAATAAGTTGTTCCTGTAGCACTTTAAGCGCTGTAGGTCGATTGGGGCAGCAGTCCCGGCCTGTCGGTGGTATGCGCCGGCGCGGCGGGCGGAGGGCCGACCTCACCAACTGTCAAGTGAATTATCAACCACTTGTCCTTGTCGGATTTATGGAAAAGTATAATAGTCAGTATTGTTAAAGTTTATTTCGATCCATTGAAATTGTACGTGAATATGTTTGAGATTTCCGAATATAAAGGAAGCGGTATAATATTGGCACATTATCTATTAACTTTATGGATATTTTAAGTAAATAAGTAATACCAGATACATTAAAAAAATACTATATATAAGTATGATAGCTTCACGGGACGGGGACATAATTTTAAAATCAATTAAATACCCAAAGCCGACGAGATTACATGAAACGTTTGATGGATGTCAATGATGCTAAATGACATGCAAACATACCGTGAAATTTGTGGTTTCAACCACCGTGGCCACCTCAGGCGTGAGCTTACAAATGAAATTTGAAATATATCACATGAGTCAATAACATGTAACAGTAATTTTGTTTGAATAATTGTGACTAACGATAAGGTTTGGCTTCGTCCCGATTTAACTTAAACGCGACATAAAACGAAGGACATGTCTTTAATGCTAAAGTGAAATGGTCTTCAAAATTTATTCACAGGTTTACAGAATTATCGTTGCCGTGCCTTTTATACGAACCGACAGTATGAGTCTACTTTCTGTAAGTAAATACAGCTCTAGTTGACGTATAACTACAGACTACCCACTAAAATATTCAAGTCTAGCTGTTATAATTCTCAATATAATTCCTAGACCAGATATTTAATTTAACGATAAGGATTAAAAACTGCCCATGTCCTCGAGTGTGATAACAGTCCTATTTTTTATCAATTATCAATTACCAAAAGGTAGGCAGAGACCATAGATTTCCTTATGGCACGATCTTTGCTTGTCTTACTTATTTTCATTGACACCCATCGATGGTTTCATGCAAGCTCGTCAGTCGTGATAATAAACAAAGGCTAAACAAGACAATGATACGCCGAGGCAGCACTCGGATGCAACAGCGCATCAGAATGGGTCGGGCGGTGCAGGTGCGCGCGGCCGACGACCCCGCCCCCCGCGCGCTGACGCGCCGACCTCGGCCCGTAATTAGAAATCATCTCGCGAAACTGCATCACGGCGCGTATTTACTACACCGCTGTAAGCGGGCGCAGTGTGAGACGAATTCGATATAGTACGGTCATAGCCCGCACTTAGGGTTCGCTGATCAACTAAGAATCAAGTATTTTTCGTCTGAGGTAGAGCTATTTCATCCTCTTATATTTTTGTATGTACAGAATGGTGATTGGGCATGCTTACCTACATAAATTGATGATCAAAACTTAAAACGGAAGAGAATTATTATACGACAATTTAATGAAAAACATAGTTCTACGATCTCATATAGTGGTTGTGTTCGACGAGGTTTTTTACAGTGCAAAAAGAAATATTTCTGTAAATTAAGATTCGGTTCCTCTATAAACCAAGAGTGATTATGTACTGAACTCCTGAATGACTTGTAGGGGGAATCCCCTCTGTAAGCCGTCGGCATAAAATTTGCTAATACTTCTGAGTGTAGGTTTTATTTCTTGCGTCGGAAGTCTTAGCTGAAGTACGTAGGTGCCTCATATTAAAAAATAGTTATTTTATAGTATGTAAAAATTTTTGATGATGAAATAGCTCGTATTCATAACGAAATACCTTAGTTTCCAAAAATAGTGTTTCCAATATTTCATACTAACTTTTATCAATTGGATGGAAAAACTTATAAGACTCCAAAACATTTGTTATTGTATTTTAAGAGAACTGACCAACAATACCGCGTTCGATGAAGTGGGTGTAAAAATTGCACTGTACCTCCACTTATATTCAATCATAATTAAGTTCCAGTTATTTATGTATAATCTCACCTTTCTTACTTACGAAATTCACAAGCAATCGTAAACGTTTGAAATTTTATATGGATGTAATCCACTTTATCATTCAAAAAATATGTCTTTTGAATAATAAATTGGACAGATAAAGAATTCTATAAGTTTTGTGAAATTTCTTGAAGAAAGAGTTTGTACACGTAATAATAAATATTTCCTGTACACAATTTAAAAGGATTTATAAATAACATACATAAAATACTCGTGTGTATACAGTAAAAACAAAAACCAATGAAGAATGTGTGTATTGTTTAGGAGAAACAGAGAGTGTGTTTTGTCTACTCTGTATATATATGTATTACTATAGTGCTAGATCGGCAATGCAAGAGAGAAAGAGCATAGCATACGTGTATGTTAGAGCGAGACAACAACGGAAACTATTTACTTACACGCTACAGTTCTGTGCGATTCTGCCGTCAAATCGCCTTTGCTTATTTTTGTAGTCAGGTTTCAAATAGTCATTCGATGTTTAGATGAACTATGAAAGAGGCACGCGTTATTTAAGTCAGGCGCTTTTGGCGATTGTTCGACCCCCGTTGGTGAGATTTCTTGAAATTTGGCTTAAACCCTCCCCCTTACTACCTCCTTGCTTCGAAACGATCGCCACCGTTATCCGGATAGGAATCGAAATCGGACGGAAGACTTTATTAGACGTCCGTAAGAAAGCGCAACTTCTGAACTACAGTCGATCAAAATATTTCTCTTAAGGTAATCTAAACGTCTCGCACAACAGCGCTTTTGAGTTGTGTGTAATCGCCGACGACGGCGCTGCGGTCGCGGCGTGTCCGCGGCGCGCTCGTGCGGTCACGCGACGCTCGTGAGCGCGCGAGAGCGCCCGCCGCACGTACGACGCCTAGTTCCTGTATCTCGGGTAATATCTGGGTGTTAATAAGTCCCGCAGATACTAATAAAACGGGCGTGTGTAGGAAAATACTGAATCCTCTTATGCTCGGTACTCATTATTATGCCAGGTGTTGTTCGATTGTCACTTTCATTGAATGAGAAAAAAGTAATTCGCAATATAATAGCTGTAAGTGCATTAAGTAATTCATATACTGAGTTGCATCAAAAGATGAAAACGTTCACTGTAAAATTAAACGTAAGCTTTGACATATAATGTATGGACAATCTATATAGGATAGGATCGATCATGTATCTTTTCGCAAATATTCATAATCACCTTCATTTTTAGTTTTTAGACATAACGTACCATACCGTATGTTATGACTAATGTTTACGAATTACCTTTTTTTATTTAGTGCATCTCACCGATAGACTGATAACAGATGCGTAAAAAATATAAAGTATTGAGATAAAGAAACAAGAAAGGACCGGGTGTTTATCGTCGCAGGCCAGTTCCTAAAATGTCCCGTGTTGTGTTGAGTTTAAAAAGCCCTAAAACCTAATAACCAAATATTTTAAAGCTATTTAAAACAAGAAAAAAAACATTTGACTATTAACTGGCATTTAAACTTTTCAAGTTCAAAATTATCAGTGTTTCTTATTAAAATTATTAAATATGTAAAAAAATTTAGAAACCAATATTTTGTCAAAGATATCTTTTGAAGGGAGTAAGCAATTTATACGGCTCTTACGGCGTTCGATGCAGTTCTTTTAAGCTCAAAAAGTAAATAATTTTTTTAAATCGATCAGCTAAGAAATTTAAAGTTATTTAATAAATATTTATGAGAACTTTTGATGGCGATATCTTTCAATCAAATTAACCGGTTTCATAGGACGTTCGATGCAGTTTTTTAGTCCAATCTAAAATTTCTTTATCGATTTGTAACGATAACATAAGCTTGGGACCATTTTTCGTTATGTTGAATAAAAGTTTGTGGATTACCCGTTTTTCTAATTTATTGATATGATCAAATTTGTGCAAATTATTAATAATTTACAATAATAAAATTAATAAAGTCGACTTCGAATCGAGCCGCAAATTCCATAATGGTTGAATACCGATCGGCTTCGACCATCCTTTCCAATGTCGAAGATTGTCAAAATTTCCAATGTCGAAGAGACTGACCTAAAAAGAGCAATGTATCCGTCAACCGCATTCTTTCACTGTGCACGAAAATCTGTGTTACGAGTCGTTTGTATCACGGCATATTCATAAATTTTTGTGCAGTGTACGGTGCGGTGTCTACGTACAACGGTGGCGGGGAAAAATTTAAAGGCAAGCTACGATATGATCGTAATATTAATTTCAGAATATTAAAAGTACAGTTTACGTTTAACTGTTTTAAGGTAATGTGAACTGAACTTCAATTTCATATTTTCAATCCTAATGTTCGCGTAAGATATATTTTAATTATCCTCAGTTTACTTAAATTATTTTACTGAAAGTTAATATACTAAGCGGAAAGTTAATAACTGAATGCCGTTAAGTTATTAGAGCAATCAATACGTACCTAATTATTTCACTAATCCCATTTTCTATGAGCCAAAAGAGTAGGAAGGCAGATTAATGAATTGTTTAAGCAGTAATACAATTATGTCCGGACCACCTCGGCGTAAGTGATGGTCCCGTCGAGAGAACGCTGTCATCCGCGTACAGTCGGACGAGGAGAAAAATAAAAAAACAACATTTTTTTTTTTAAATAATGTCATCAGCTTATTTTGCAAAATCACATTTTGTTGAGGACTACGCAAATAGGTTTGTGGCAAATAAATTCAGTTTACTAATATTTTGTCATTTGTTAAGGTGGTTTTTTTTTAAGGTAGTATTAGCAATGTTATGAAATAAGTTTCTACGGTCTATTTTGGTCAACGTCGTGATCCCGAAGTCTGTTTTAATGAGATCAGTTTGTTTAAAATAATATTATACTAATATCTTAGTATTACTAAATATGGATATATTTTATATTTGCAAATAAATACAATGTCTTCCCGTTTTAATCAAACTTTGTCAAAGAAATAATAGCCTTTGAATCAGTAGTTTTTGATAAATATAATATTGAACATGCTTTTACAAGAGACTTAAACACATCCCTAATAATAATCGAGAGCCGGATGCCCGCAGACAGCTTCTCACATTACAGTTCATTTGATAATGTTTTTAAAAAAGTAAGTGATTCTGAGTATTTAGGACCGGCATATTATCGAAAATATGCAAGAATATGTACATCTGATATACGAATATGAGCGTTCGCGGACAACGATCAGGTGATCGTCTACGCACCGAAAGGTATCGGATCCGATGCTTGGCCACAGGCAAATTCTGACAATGAGCTTTTTAACTTATACCAAATGGAAGCACTTGTTTTGTGCCTTATTGAGATATCAGACGTCGGTCCCAGCGAATATGACCGCATCAGTGGCCAATATTATTAAAGAACGCCAACAAGCATCTGGTCAGCGCGAAGAGTTTAAGGTTTAAGCTGTTCTACCTGAACGAAAGATCGTGTAAAGGTTTGTTTCTCGTTAGAGGTACTAAAAAGCCACTATGCACACAGCTTTTATTGAAAGCTTTTCTAAAACTCATACCCATTCAAACAGATAAGTGGCTTCATCAGTATTACATATGGCACGTATAAATTAATCTCCTGCTTTAATATGTCTAAACGATACAACAGCTTTATTATGAAACAGATTTTTTGAAACTAAAACTTAACACCCCCCAATTAACATTTCTCAAGAAGACAGATTTGGTGAATCACATGCATCGGACCAATAAATAGCTGATGTTGCACCGGTTTCGGATTTTTTGGAATTCAAAGTGACCGGTATTGTGTACATTTTTTTACCAGTCGCGTGTACAAGTGGCATGAAACTGTACAAATGTAAAGTGTGTTCGCAGCGTCCATCGCTCAACGTCACATCGTTCACTTTGATGTCGCCGCCCGCGCCGCCCGCGCCGCCCATCAGCTGTCAGCTCTCAATAAAGCCTTTGTCTTAGTGCTCTCATTACCGACTGGGTTTTGTCGTGTGACGGTCGCGTGTGGTGTGGATGTGTATTCACATCGGGTGTTGTCAGTGAATTCGCATGAAAACACTTATAATAAATGGATATTAATTTTTTAAACGACACTTTTACATTTCAAAAATATTTATCTACTTTATATACAACGCTAGCTGTTAACCGTCTGCTTCGTCAGGAATAAATTAATTTTCAGCAACTGCTGTTTCCTTTCTGGATCAAATATGCCAGAGTCTTTGCTTGCGTGAACACAAAAAAGAATTCCTTCATCTTTTATGTCGGTCAATTTCTCTATCGATTTTTGCTCGCAATAATGGTCCTGCCATTGATGTTAATTCCACTGTTGTAGCGGGGCCCGGTCTTACTGTTGGTTACAGACAGTTACATTAGTTACAGTATCGTCTCGGTGCCGATCTTTCGGTCTTTCTTTGGGCATTGATGTTAGTTATATAATTACTCTATTGTTTAAGTCGCGATCGTCCAACAACACGGATGGTAGCTAACACCTATAATATCCTATTCGAGCACAGAATCCACTCTTACATTACAATGTGTCCAGCCGATAGTGCGTAATTGAGGGACTGACATTCAAACAAACAAACTTCGGCGTTTTCAATATTTTAAATAACCTAAAAGCATTTATAAATGATTACGTGTCGAACGGTTAAAGTTCCATGCCATGTCAATAGTTTTTAATTAATTTAAATTTTTTTTTAATTCTGCTTCTTTTTAATGGCCGCCGGGACTTCACGGGCTGCTCTACTGCACGAGACCTATCGGCAACGGCCCGACCGAGAACATTTCACTTAGTGTTTCTGCTCAAAACAGTCAGGAGTCGCCAATCTGCCACGACACCGTTCTGATATGGAAGAAGGGAGCAGTCTCGGCAACTCCGACGTCATGTCCTTGTTGAATATTATTTCTAACACGCGAACGTTCTCTCGTCACAAAACGTAAATATTTACGTGGACACAAATTACAGTATTGTAGTCCACACAATATCTATACATATATAATGAAAATAGGTTGTCTTTGTTCGCCAATCACGTAAAAACCACTAAACGTATAGAGATGAGACTGGGACCATTCGATGCGGAATGATTTGTAGATGGTTCTAGGCTACTCATTTTTTGAATTCCGTAAATCCTTTGCCATTTTATTTATAAATAAAAATTACCCAGCGAAGCGGGCGGGACAGCTAGTACACTATATTTGGCTGAGGTCGCGGCGCCGGCCTCGGCACTTACACGCCCACGAATTAATTCCGAACTAAATCAGTTCAAATTTTTAAACACAATAAAATAAAGACAATTACTTATCCGAAACAAAAAAGACCATAGTGTTTTTGTTTTTAAAAAAATACCTATTCAATGCTCGATACGATTGTTTAGTCCTGAGCGATAATGGAGACGCTGACAGGCAGCCAATTTTTACACATTTAAACTTAACGGTTAATAATGAGATGTTATGTTTGAATGTAGTTTGACCGATGACCTAATAAAAAAATAATAAGTAACAAATCAGAGCGAGAATCAACGTGGGAGTTTATATTATTAATTTGTAAGTTGTTACCGATACCTCCGGAAGTAATAGTTATACCGGCCCTGTCAGGTTCTAAACCACCCTACTGCTAAGGGTTACCATCTCACCGTTAGAAACTAACACAAAGTTGACATGGCCTGTAGCTAACTTCCAACTTCCAATTTTTATTTTCTTTTATTTCTTACTTTATGATTTTACTGCCAAGCGAGGTAACAAAATTGCGTGAGCAAGTAAATTTATAAAGTACAGAAATCGGTCTTCTTCATTGACAATGATCAGCCCCAACAACGAACTACACACTCACATTTTTTTATATATACATTAAGATCTACTCTCGAGAATTGCATCTCGACGTGCCCAGCGAGGCACGGAGCCCGTACTTTAACTTGACTTATCCAAAAAGAATTTTCGTGTCTTGAGTTTTCTCGGTTCAATTAGCTAGTGTACAGGATCGAACGCAGCACCATCTGGTCCGATAGCTCTCGACTACTACATCATCATCACTATTGTAGTTTTATTTAAAGGTATTCATTTAAATATTTGTTTAATTATTGTTGATAATTTAATTATTTTACAGATCGAATTAATGCAGAATACTAGGAATTTAAAGACAATACTTCAGAAAATTTATTTCGTGCATCTAATATTATATAACAAAGTACGTCTTGGAATCGCATTCTAAAATTGACCTGACGTAAGCTTTATAACGTTCGTGAGGTGGTTCATTAATTAGAGGCGCGGGCGCAGACGGCGCGATTAATACCATTTTCAAGTTACATTAATTCTACGTCAAACATCCATTGATCACTCTCTCCGTAATGCTATTATTTGACGCGATCGGCCGCTTCTATCGATTAGTGCATTCGCTCTTTTAATGCGCCTAATCATTTTACCGCTCTATAAATAATTACAAAGGCTTTCATATTGATTTCCTTGAGATTTGAAAACAATTTAAAAAAAGTACATGACGTATGTTTTAAAATAGATAATTTGGCAATATTATTTTCATTATATTTAAATAATAGTATTTGGTGGAATCTTTTTATTATTTTTTAACTTGTTATTATCGATAATAGAATACATAGCCATCTGAAAATTGTATTTAAATCTTATTTCATTAACAAATTAATTATTACAAGAAACAATATATCATTTTTCGAAACCGGTCGAGTGCGTGCTGGACTCGTATATGAATGGTTCCGTACTCTCGTACAATGTTTTAAAAAAAGTTCAATAATGAAAACACGTTTCTTTTATGACGATCCCCTTTAATTTTTAACTTTATTTTATTTTTAGTATTTGTTGTTATAGTAGCCACAGTAATACATAATCGGTGAAAGTTTTCAAGTGCCTAGTTATTACGGTTCGAGAGATACAGCCCTGTGAAAGACAGACAGATAGACAGCGCAGTCTCAGTAATAGGGTCCTGTTGACACCTTTTGGGTACGGAAACCTAAAAATTATAAAAAAATATAACAAAAACAACATAAAACATCAAATTCATAGTCAAATGTCCATGCATTTTACAATAGGTTTGTGTTTCTTGCCTTATGTGAATTTAATTATTTTTAAAACAGTATAAAAAAAATCTAATAATGAAAACAAACTTTTTTTATGAAGTAACAGCACATGAGGAATGAGTATAAATAACCATTTAAAATAAATTAAGTATCATATTATTCACTATTGAGGGTAGTGGGTGAAGCGACGTGTTTTTTGCGCACACACACGTGAAAAAACAATGACACAACTTTAGTTATGTGCACCGTTATTGATGAATAGCTAGACTATGAGTCTGATGGTGTACCGTACGTGGCGCAGAAAAACGGAGGCTTGAATTAAAACCACCCGGCGCAGTGAAACTAGTTTTGATAAATAAAAGTTAAAGTCGAGATCGGCGGTCGACCGGCAGAGATTCGCTATACGTTTCGACTTCGAAATCGACTTCATAACCGTATTACTTTGCGTAATCGAAGGAATTTCATTTACGTAACTATTATACGTCAGCAGATCGGACCGGATCAGATATAATTATAATGCGTCAGCGGATTAGATAGGATTAGATGTAACGTGTACCCCGGCGAAACCTCTAGTTACCCGCGTCGACTAATTCGCTAGCTCCGGCGCAAGTTAATTCCCCGTAGCAATCTCGCGGGCCATTACGTCCGGGCCAAAATCAACGCTTATTACGGGCCGCGTATCTCATTACGGGCCCCGCGTCCGGGCGCCGCCGGCCGCGGCTCGTGATCTATGTTACCGGCGTAGCTGCTAGATGCGCCTGAGGTGAAACCGCACGGTGGTCGGCGTTACTGATTCTGGAAAAATGTTTTCAGCGTGTTTCCTCGGCTGATTTCCGCTAAAGCTGTTTCGATTATGTTTCTGTTACGTTAATGATTTATGCTTTTAATCGATGTCACTGAAAAACTAAGTGCGTTTTTTTTGACTATTATACCGATTTTTATGGGAGGTTTAATGTCGTATCAGTAATATATTAATTACTGACTGTGACCCGTGGTTACATCCGCGTTCAATTTGTTTTAGAGCACAACGCACGAAACTCTGCCGCTGTGAAATTAGTCATGAAAGCATCACAATGAAGTATAATAGTAACGCGAGGGAGAAGAAGGAAAGGTCGAGGTGAGTTAAGACCGCATTACATCATTCGTAGGCAAATTCAGAGCGGCATAGTTTCGTGCGTCGTATTGTACGTACGCCTGGAGGCCTAGCATGATGTCCTAGACAAGAGTCTATCTATAGGACTCTCATATATTCCGTTGCGAGAGAAAAACAGTCTTACAGAGAGACCCTTCTCTACGACGTCATGCTAGGCCGGCTGTTGCATGTATATTATGATAACATAACCGTTAACATCTTATTGAATAAATGACATTCGGAAATCATGTGTAAAGATAAACTGAAGACTAAATCACCAAAAAATAAATTAACTTGACAAAAAGGATCTTTGGTTTGATAACTATATGTCATAAAATTAAAAAAAAGTATAAGAAAATTATATAGCTTATATTCTTCTTTAAAAGATGGAATACTTAACACAAAAATAATTCCTTAAATAGAACTGTTAACATACAAACAAACCCTTTGGCTTTCTAATATTAGTATAGACTGACATTGCTATTATCAATAACACTACTATCGGCAATTATGTAACAGTGTCTTTGTGCATAATTGTCGGTAGAATCGGAGGTAGCATTTGATGTAAATACTACCTCCTCACAAATACGCCGCAGGCCTGACCATCGAATGCGGGTACTTAACCGAATTAAACTGTCTTATTTATGATTTCGTAAATTTTAGTAAACGGAAAAGAAGTAGCTAACAATATAAAAATAGAATGCTATCGTATGCCGTATCAAGTATAATTCCACTTCTACCTTCGTAGTCGTGGCGACGGTACCGCTTTGCACGTGACTCTAATTCGAACATTAATTCTTAACTCCGCTTTGATTATTGTAATAAATACATTCTCTAATTACATTGAGAATTTTCAACAATCCTTATATATCCCAAACATTGTTAAAAACTATTAACACTAAATATTGTTGAACTCCTCATTGACAGAATGACTTTTATTTGTTTTCATTTAATTAATAAAAGCCATTATTGCTCTTTTCTTAATTTTAAATTCGTATTTTATTTTTGTGTCGCGTACACTAAAAGCAATCGGTCCTCGTCATCAAAAAGTTTGAAGACCCTTGACCTAAGCAGAGACCGTTGGCTTCGATTGATCGCTTAATCCCACGTTGTTTATTTATTTTCATTTACTTATTTAGCTGAGTGTGGCCACGTTATAAGTGAATTATTTCAACATTCTAAGTAAATCAAGTGCTACGACAGCTTCTGTTTAAAAATAAAATTTCTACCAATTAACCGTGTAGAAATTAGAGATCGAAAAACGCGGATGGGCGCGAACTTTTAAAAGTTGAAACTAAAAGATTATAATATTATGACGAAAGTGGTCATACGAAAACTTTAATGAGAATATAAAATCATTTAAGTAGGTAATTGTAAGATAAATTACTATTTTATGTTTCGTCAAATTGTTGATAGATAATCAAATAAAACCATATATCAAATAAAAGTGAACATAAAAGATTGTAATAAGATGCTGTAAGAAATCGTTCAATTAAATGTGACAAATATTTGTAGTCGGAGTTACCAGATCGTGTTTCCTACTTGCTGCGACTTACGCTACCCATACGCCTCAGACTGCAAATATTTGTCATATAATACTTAATTGGATGATTTCTTACAGCATCTTATTACAATCTTTTATGTTCACTTTTATTTTCAGATCACTTTTATGAAATCGGTTTTTTAATTAATGTTAATTTTTATATACTACTTTTAGACCTATTTTCATAATATAATAAGATTGCTTTCTCGTCATTAGCGCTTTTAACGCCGTGTCTCGTAATGGTCGTGATAAATTTCTTTTATCGATATATTGATATTATTTATTATTCAAAAGTTATAAATTCAAGTTGTGTAATTGTTAAATAGAGGTTATTGCTATAGGATGACTTAGGATACATCTCTTACTTTTGAAAGATCGATATAATAATATGTCATTCAGTACAGTAGATATGATTTTTTTTTTGACGTGACAACGTCTTAAATTAGGTTGCGGCTGGGAGTCACTTATGAAAAGTGTAACGCTCGGTAACGTAACGATGAGTCACCGAACGAGAGAGCCCGCCGATGCCTTGCGTCTCTCTCCTCAACTATGATCGGTCTGCCGCGCGCTGCACTAGAGAATTAGTGCATAGCTTGCAAATGTATTGCAAGTTATTGTATGTATATTTGTATATAAATACGTATGTATGTGTAAAGGTAAAAATAAAATTTTGTTAATATGAAATTCAGTGCGAGATTCTTTGTATAAATTAATGTTTTAAATATAATTCTTTGTATAAATAAATGTTTTAAATTGTTACTATTATTTCATCCTTCTTCCTACTATACGAATGAATATTCACATTAAAATGATTTTACCATTCAAAGTCGTTGTCACGTAAAACTTTCGCCCGTATACCGACTTTACAGGCAACCAAATTTTTATCTCCATTTTTTATTACCAATATTTTGTCAAATATTCGGATAAGGAAGCCTGGATGTATATTAACTCATACGAAATGTCTAGGAAACAAATTAATCTAACTATAAATAAAATTATTACATAAATCTTTAATCGTAAACATTTATTAACATTATGCATTCTATGCAATGACTCATCTGGGCGATCGTTGACGGCGGATGTAACACTGGCATATGTTATTTGTGTGGTTTTTAAGCTGTTTACATACATACGGACCAAAGTAATTATTGCTTTACTTTTATAATTATTGTAATGTCAACGTCACTTTTTAACAAACTACGGCACTAGGTCGCGGTGTAATATCCGTTGTCGCGAGTCGGTTCAAGCAAACATGGACGCGGGGAAATGCAATTAATGCAACATGCAAGTGCTCTCGTCGAGTGTGCACGTCACCTGCCAGTACTATTGAAAAATACTTGAATCATAATTCTGGATGAATATTGCAAAAGTTCTTATAGAGTCGAGCTTTAATTAATTTAAAAAACGGGTCCAATTCCTCTTGAACTCGTATCGGAGACAAACAACTCAAGCCTTACTCGACGTGTCGTGTCGGTAAGCTTAACGAAGTATTGAAATTTTATTTTGTAAGTAGATATTTTTTAATAAATTATTAATTTCAATGAAATGCCACGAAGGTGGTGTGGTAGCGTATTGTAAGTAATTTCTCCCCTTTTCCATGTACTTATACCTCTGTGATTTTAAATTAATATTTAAAGTTTTGACTTAAATAATAAAATGATTGAATATAATCTGTACTACTGTGGGTCGTGTTGTTTTGTTTGCTTCACAAAGACCGGACATGAAAACAGCTTTTACGCGTCACTTGGTTAAAAAATAGACGAAAGATTTAATCCTTATTAGCAAAGAACTATCTAGAAATGACAGGCACCAAAAAGGAAGGCATTATTTAAGAATAAACTTAATGCGATTAAGCTCTAATTTGAAACCTAAGTCCTGAGCTAGATATCGTGAGAGCTATCTGAATCGTATTTTGTTTATGGACATGCAATATTAGAGCAGATTAGAAAGGCGATCTGGTCCCGCGATTTAAAATCAATCTAGATTACCTAGACTTCGATCGGACATACGAGGGGACGGGGCGGTGGCCGATCACTCTTAATTAGGTGTAGTTTTTATGGGGTTAAATTACGTGCATTGACGACGCACTCGTGCGCATTCAGTCGAAGTCGCTCGGGTATTAAACGTTTTGTACACTAGGGTCGTATGTCAGTTTTAAACGAAACGCGTGATAACTAGAAAACTGGACAGGTGCGAGCTGGAGTCGCACCGTTACGACGCACGCCTGTAGAAATTATTCGGCCCTGTATCATTTCGTAGCTAAACAAAGTCGAAAATTGTTGAACATTGAAACCATTTTCTTGTCACAAAGTTTTATTTACTGGAACGCAAATACAATCCGTCAGTCCTAACCTTATTTGAAATACCTATTTTTCAGATTTTTCTGAGCGGCATCGTTGAAGATAAAGAGGAGAACAGCGTAATTGTTTTTTTAAGGTGTTTAAAAAAGTTAAATGTAAATTGATGTAAATAATATTACACATTTTCAATTTGTTTTTGTAAATATTTTGACATAATAGAACAACGCATACAACATACAACCCAAAAATTAACTTAATTTTTTTCCTGCTTTATTATTTTGCATCAGAAACTAACCACGTATTTATTAATCATTTTTAATAACATCAAACGATCTCTTTGACATAAACAAAACAAACGAACACAATGAGAAGGTTCGCTTACCGACTTTAATACGTCATACTGCAAGCTCAATGCACGAGTCTGTACTGCAAAAAAAGGGATCAGCGTGGGCTCGGATTATTTTGAATACCACGTCGAAATACGACTTTAAAATCATTGTATGTATAGCTTATAATAGTGAGAGAAAAACATTTTATGATAGTTTATCGAAAAATAAAATTTGAATATAAATATATAATTGTGTGCGAATTTTTCACTTGTTTTGACGTGACAACGTCTTAAATTAGGTTGGGCTGGGAGTCACTTTGAA